>JACXGM010010699.1:0-25863 GCA_016801145.1 Umbra pygmaea | reverse complement strand
TCTTTTTATTTTGTCTTGTCCTTTTTCCTCAATTCTTTAACCTTTTCATCTTCATTTTCTCTTTTTATTTTGTCTTGTCCTTTTTCCTCCATTCTTTAACCTTTTCATCTTCATTTTCTCTTTTTATTTTGTCTTGTCCTTTTTCCTCAATTCTTTAACCTTTTCATCTTCATTTTCTCTTTTTATTTTGTCTTGTCCTCTTCAGTTCCTCTCTCAATATTCTCTTGTACTCTTCATTTCATTACATTTTAGTCATTTACTGAGTAAAAGTACTTTTCTCAAAAACTTTGAGTTCACAGGTTTTGGGAAGTCCCTACTGAAGACCAAAATTATCAGGTAAAGGGTGTTCATATCATTGACCTAGAAAACAAATAGAAAGAGTAAAGAGAATATAAATCATGGTCACCGGTAACATACGAACACCGTTACCTAATAATTTTGATGCTTTCCTAAATTACATTATTATTACCCTTTAAAAAAAATTGAGCAATTTAGGGTAAATTGTTTTGCTCAAGGACACAATTGAACCGGCAACCTTCCAACTATATGTCTGACTCCCTAAAATTGAGCCGTCTGAAACCATTTCCTCTTGTCCTCTCTTTATTTGTGAATGACTTTTTTTCTGTTGACTCCATTCCCACCGACTCCTTTCAATTATTAGATATTGTGACCCTGACATTTTGATTTCATTTCCTGGCTCCCTCCCTCCCTCCTCCCTGCCCTCCCTCCTTCTCTCCCTCCCTGTCTCACACTTCATGTTCTAGTATCTCCTCCCTTCGCTTTCTCTCTCTCCATTCCTCCTTTTTTCTGGGGCAGCTCATATCTTCATCTTGAAAACAAGATGAATCCAAAATGGAAAGAAAAAAAAAATTAACTTTGCTTCCGCTGTCTCTTTGTATCTAGCTTTTGCATTTTACCCGGACTGTCATCCGTTATGTTAGGGATTTTTGGTTCCACATAGGGTCCCTATAGATTATTTAAATTTGTCTTAGATGGCTAAATATGCTAAAATGCTTGTCCCTTCTCTAGAAAAAGATTCCACTCGTTATTTTTTATGGCTACCAATTCTAATGTTGGGGATGGTGGAGCAGGCAATACCAATATTACATTCCTCTGTTGGAATGTCGAGGCTTTAAATAGTCCAAACAAGAATAAGCTCCCATTTGAATAAGATTAAAGCATATGTAGTATTTTTAAAGGAAACTCATTTACACATTAAACACCTTCCGAGGCAATTCTAGGTTTAGTCAGGTTTTCCACTCTCACTTGAATTCCAAGGTTGAAATTCGGGTTAGTAAAAAACACATTTTTCAGCTAGTTGATCAGTAATTTATCTAATTATAACAGGCTTCATTTGGCACAACCCCTGTAATATTGGTAAGTGTCTGTGCTCCTAATTTTGAGGATGTGGATTTTGCCAATAGGAAAATCCCTTCACTTAACACTCTTGCCATAGTTCTTTCAATCCAACCTGGAACCCCACCATACTGGAGATTAAATTCCATTCTTTATAAACTTCTGTGGCTTTATCAATACCTCCATTGATAACTTCCTGTATTCTAATCATTCACAATCTCCACTTCGCAGAAAGGTTACAGTTGTGTTTGCAGGCAACATAGTATGAGCAACAGTATGAGGTAACAGGACAAGCCATCTACTGGCTCCCCAATTAAATCGCCATGCTGCCACTCGTCTGTTTCCACAAGTTACAGAGTCTTCTAATAACTTATGTTCTGATCATAAGGGGATTAATGACACCATCACATCTTTCTATTCCTCACTTTACATATCTGGGTTCCCATCAGACATCACTAATATGACTCAGTTTAAGGATTCTTTGGAGACTCCCACAGTTCCCACTGCTGCTGTAGAGGGCCTTGTCTCCCCCTGAGCCTTGAAGTGGTGGTTGAGGCTATCAAATCTATGCAAAGCAGCAAAGCTCCAGGTCCAGGTGAATTTCCAAATGAGTTCTTTAAGCCATTTCACACCCAGCTGGCCCCTTTACTATTATCAATGTTTAACAAGTCACTGGAACTTGTTGTGTTGCCTCCTACCTTAATACAAGCATCAATAGTACTCCTTCCTAGAAACGGAAAAAACTCCACCATTCAGGTCCCTTAGCCTCCTTAATATTGATGTGACAGTGCTTGCAAAGTTGATAGCGAGGCATCTTGAAGTAGTCTTACCAGTGGTAATTTCCATGGGTGTCAGTTTGGTTTGAAATGTGCTGGGGACAGAGATGTTTTCGGAAGTGCTTTTTCAGAAGTGCTGGGTACAGTTTCGTGCACCGGGGGAGGGGGGGTGCTGCAATGATGTGTGGTGATGTCAGTAAGAGGCTAGGCATTGAGTTATGAAAGACAGATTACCGAATTTATTGTTTAGGCTAATACGTCAAAACAGTAAACGTTACACACAAGCCGGTCGATATCAAGACATTTCCAATCAGGATGACATATCGTGTACTACTCTCACAGTCTCATTCAGTCTCATGCCAATTGGTAGATTATTTGTACATAAAATCCCCTCTTTCCTCTTGAAGATGTGGATCACAGCGTTGGAAAAACTTGTCTTTACGGGAATTCAGTTTGCATAGCCTCTGGCTCTAAATTGACAGAATGGCAAGGGCTGAAAGACGTGCTTGCTAGAGATGCGTGGATGGGCTATTATTTCATCTGCAACTGCATCACAAAACTCATCATCCATCCGCCATCCATCCGCACCAACGCTTTTGACAAATTTTCAAAGCAGCACCCGCACGCCATACGCTGGTAACAATATTTTACAATGTATATATATTTTTTCATTTGATTGTTTCAACTGCGACCTGCCCAAATTTAATTAAAATATTATTTTGAAAAAACTTTCACATCATCCGCCCAATTCTTGGTTTATCCGTGGAGTCCGTATAATAGGAGTAACTACCTGTATTTGCTGTTCTTAGAAAATTTGGATTTGGGGAAACATTTAACTTGTGGATCTAGTTTTTGTATGCATCCCCAAGTGTTAATATCTGTACCAATGACACTTGCTCTGACTACTTTGCCCATACAGAGGTATTATATATTGAAATATATTGTGAAAACATATGTTTTTTATATGTGCCTATATTTTTTTTGTACATATACAAATAATATTATATATTTCATACATATATTTACATATTCGATTTTGGTCATTTTCAAATATGTTTTAATATGTCTAAAATATATGTAAATATATTGACATACAGTGGTGGGCCTGTCAGGGCCTGCAAAGCCTTCTCTGCAGGCCCAAAGATAGTCAGAATATATTTTTAACATATATTATTCTTGAATATATTTTTCATTTACACTAAATATATTTTACAAAGTTCATTTCAATTATTCTATAAGGTAATTTCACGCTCTTTTCCGTTGCCTTGCTTTTAGCAAGCTCATATAAATGAAAGCTTTTATCCAATACGATTTTTTCATCTGCGTTGTCTCAGGGTAGACTGGGGCATTCAAAATTCCGAGTGAATACGGTCTGCTGTTGAAGCCCATCAGGACCATGTTGTTGATTGTCATATTTTTAACCAATCAGATTTCGATTTTACCATGTTGGGTGTGTTCTTTGACCAACTAAAGCGTTTTTTGCAAGCCTTATGTCAGCATCGTTTCTGTTGCTGATAGGAGTGGCAGTTTAATAAAGATCTACAAAAAAAGTTTGGCATTTCGAACAAGAACTAGCTTAGCTTATACCCGTCTCCGATTTATTTAAACTTTGATATTTTTAGATTTGTTAGATTCTTTACTTTTAGCAGAATGGCAGATGGAGGTGAAGAAAAAACTTTGGTGGCGAATATAGGACTGGGCAGGATCGACTCTCAGCACTGGGCAAGATCTTTTATTGGAACTTAACGCAAAGATGTGCTGTACAACCGCGTCATAGAAGTCTTTTTAAAAGAGAAAGGAGGACGGACTTTGTTTTCAAATAATGAGCAGCTTTGGTGAGTTTGATGGATTTTTCAATATTTTTACTAGCAGGGCCTTAGGGATGGGCCGATAACGATACCAGTACTTGGTACCGGGCCCGATACTGGGCATAAGTACTCATACTTGTACTTGTGAAAAAGGCCCAATACTCCAAGTCAATACCTCCTCCACATTTAAGAGCGCTTAAACGCTTTACAGATTAGCCATAGATGGCCATGGTTGTAAATATGATTTACGTAAATGTTTCAATGGAAATGTTCAGCCCTATGCATATATTTCATATTGATGAAAACAACAGTCTACTTCGTCATTCAAAGACCATACTTATAAAGCTGTAAAACTGTCTTTATTGCTATTTAAGAAAGAAAGAAAAGCGATTTAAATGCGCCTACAATACATAATCATTCCAAAGAAGGAGTCACGCGTTAGCTATTGAAAAAAACTATTTTCCTCAGCAGTTGTCCAGTAGAGTTCAAATGGCGAAATGCAATATCGTTTTTCTCTGCTATTTTCATGTAGCCTAATATTTGTAAAATTATAGGTAAAAATATTAGAATCCTCAAGGAAATGCGCACATTTAAGTACAGGAATGAAGGATGCAAGTTACTATAGGCTATTCGGTGCATACTATAACTGTAGAAAACGGCATGAGGAACACCCTGGACCTAACCTCTGAAAGCCACCTTCAGGGAGGAAAGACAAATGTCAGTAGTTAGCAAAACTTCTGGGTGAACAAAATAATGGTATTTCTGAGTTCTGACATACTAACGTTAAGTAATATTACTTAAAGCAAATACGATGTAGCCTAATTATATTTTGTATAATGTATACAAAAGCCCTAAAATGTCATTGTGAGGTTATTATAATGCGTTTTAATTTCGGGAAGATATTGAAGGCCTAGGTGTTATATGCACGGCCCGCCACTGTTGACATATATGACAAAATTATAAGAGGTAATATGCATTACCCATCTGGGTTTCACTTTATTTGGATAGTCAAAATGAGTATCTGTAGATAATTTATACTATAACAACCTATTCAAAAGCATGGTGAATGCTTGCTAAGGTTAAGTGTAGGGTTAGGTTTAGAATTAGAGTTAGCTTAAGAGTAAGGGAAAATTTTAAGTTTAGAGATAGGATGGGGTTTAGGTTAGGGTTAGGTTTTGTAGATGGTTAATTTAATCATTATTGATAGTCTGTAGTCTTTAGATCACTGTAGTGGTAGTCTTTAGATCATTTTTAATAGTCTGTAAAGCAACTACAGATAGACTATCCAAATAAAGTGTTACCCCATAGCCAACAATAGTTATAAACTCACAATAATTCAAACTCATAAGATTGTCATGAAAATAATGTTTTGAATGTTAATTCCATGATGTGTTGATGAGAAATGCTTAAAATACTACATATTCATATATTTCATTATCTTAACATATAATATTACATGTTAAAATATATAATATACAATGTATTACGATATTGTTAGAAGTGCAAGTTATATATTTCATAAACATATTCAGGACACATATGTCCTAGGTGTGGCACGGTTCACAAAACCCACGGTTCGGTTCGTATCACGGTTTTAGGGTCACGGTTATCGGTTCTGTATGGTTCTTGTTGTTATTTTTTCTTTTAATCTTAACACTCCATATATACAATATCCTCCAGCATATGATATACACTCACCTAAAGGATTATTAGGAACACCCGTTCAATTTCTCCTTAATGCAATGATCTACTCAAACAATCACATGGCAGTTGCTTCAATGCATTTAAGGGTGTGTTCCTGGTCAAGACAATCTCCTGAACTCCAAACTGAATGTCAGAATGGGAAAGAAAGGTGATTTAAGCAATTTTGAGCGTGGAATGGTTGTTGGTGCCAGACAGGCCGGTCAGAGTATTGCCTTGGATGTGCATCCCACAAATCTCCATCAACTGCAAGATGCTATCCTATCAATATGGGCCAACATTTCTAAAGAATGCTTTCAGCACCTTGTTGAGTCAATGCCACGTAGAATTAAGGCAGTTCTGAAGGCGAAAGGGGGTCAAACATAGTATTAGTATGATGTTCCTAATAATCCTTTAGGTGAGTGTATAGCTTAATTATCCACAATTTAGGATACAGTATTAAAAGATAGTTATATCATGTAATCATGCACAAACGGAATTTGAAATATTACAGAATAACAATTGAAATAACTTGCATTTTTCAAACTTCCAACTTCAGTCTTACAAAAATACACGTGACGTGACCTGCAGCACTCCACACTCCACCATTGAGTAGTGATCGGCTCTGCTCGCGGCATCTCAAACTCTGAAGAAAATCTTTTAAACTGACGTTTGTCAATCTGAAATAAAAACATATTCAGCAACTGTATGGCTTATTTCTTGCTTTAATTTTTTTCAGAAACACGTTTCCATTATAGTCTGTTTTGAAATTCGGGAGCAGCCAGACCGTTCATCCAATCAGCTGCCATGTGTTGCGTTTGTCACGCTCATCCTGTTAGTGTTTTAACATAGGTGTTGAAAGTGTTCACAATGGCAGTAAGTGGTTTGTGCACATTAGCATTGTACCGACGAACCATGCAACGCACACGCACCGAACCAGGACAAGCCAACCAGACGGTTCTGATGTTTTTTCATGATCCGTGCCACCCCTAATATGCAAATATGTTGGGGAATTCTATACAAATATGTACATATATTTTTTGCATTAGTTTTCCGCGTGGGCATGCCTTGGAATGCGGAACCAGGAAAGGTTGCCCTCTCTCCCCTTTACTCTTCGCCATTGCTGACTAACTCAATGTTTGCCTAATTTACTTTTCAAAATGCTTTTACTTAAATAACATTTTTCCTTTCTTTTTAGTTCTGTTATTTTTTTTCCCGTTTTTCTCCCCTCTCAATTCCCACTAACCTGCCTTGTCAGTAACTCTGCAACTCCTTGGACAGATGCGGAATGGCGAGGGGTGTGCACATGGTTTATCCAACCACATTTCGCCGAGCCGCAGATTATTTTCGTACTGCTCATTCAACACAGAAGTCTTTAGTTAGATCATGTATGGGATGACTATGCTCACCAACTATCCTTCCATGATTGATTTACAGGCGTCAATCTGCACACAGGGACTTGCTGGAGAGTGACGTGCCACAGTAGATGAGTTGGCTTATCTATCCTAAATCCCATGCAGCGCAATGCCAATTTGGAGGAAGGCAGGAGACAGGGAGGGAGGCAGGAGACAGGGAGAGAAGGAGACAGGGAGGCGGGAGACAGGAGAAAGGGAGGGAGGTGAGAGGAAGACAGGAGACAGGAAGGGAGGGAGACAGGAAACAGGAAGGGAGACAGGGAGGGAGAGAGGAAACAGGGAGGGAGGCGGCATGTCAAAACTGAAACCAAAATGAAAAAGTATGAATAGCAATAGAGAGAAAAAGAAAAGAAGAGAGAGTGAGAAAGAGGGGTTACTGGTAACAGTGGGAATGTTCAAGCAGATATCTCCATATGAATGCCCCATTTACACAACTCTTCACTGGTGTATGAGCGTGTGTGTGTGTGTGTGTGTGTGTGTGTGTGTGTAAAGTATGATTTCCTGATGTTGGTCATCACATCCTCAAAGACCGTATCAGCTAAAAAGACAACAGCAATAGGACATCCAGGCTCTTACTGGACAAAGACCGTATCAGCTAAAAAGACAACAGCAATAGGACATCCAGGCTTCTACATGGGAATAGTTTGTTGATTCTCATATGAATACATTTATATGTTTTTAGGACATTATAGTAATGTGGTGTTGCTGTTTTCTCTCCATAAAAACAGACTGTAACCTGGTTATGCTTCCCACACAGGATATGAACCAAACTACCCCATTTGGGCAAGCAGATTAGGAGAGCTGTGCTGCCTCTGGAGCCAGTGTACATGGTGTAATCTCAGGGGTGGGGGGCTTAGCTGCCAGAACATGCGTTGTGGGCAGAGTCACCAGAAAAGGGTGGACAGGCCAGCGTTGGTTGGGTCACAGTTGGACATGTTGGCGTAGACTGGGACACAGCGATGATCTGGGTGTTACTTTCAGGCCCGGGAGTGGCTGCGTCAGCGTCGGTCTGGGTGGAAGCTGTAGGTCCAGCGACGAGTCGGGGTCCAGGGATATCACCAGTTGAGTACTGGTCTGGGCCGGCATTGGCTGAAAGAGCTACCTACAACATGGGCAGCCAAGACTGGGGCTGTACTGGCTGTGGCAGTGAAAAGAGTGACGCCGATGCAATTATTTATTTGATAAGCATATAAAAACACTGAAACTAAGAGTGCTTTGTAGGTGAAACAAATGACAAGGAGTGCTTTTGTTGTCTTTGTTTCAGTGGTCATGGCAAGCAGAAAATGAAAGGAGAAAGGTAGATGGGAATAGTTACAAGAAAGAAAATCACTGGAGACTGATGCTTTGAAATGTAAAAAGCTGATGGAGCTGTTTAGCTGCAGTGCCATTACCAGCAGCAGAAACATACAAGTAGTCACTGAACGAGAGTGTTGAGGGCCAGGTGGCAGTTGAGCCTGAGCAACAGCCGCAGGCTGCTCATGATGAGGGAGAGACCAGAGGGACAGACAGCAGAGGGACTTTCCAATGAGTAAGTGGTACAAGTAAGTAGCCAGGCATGAATGCAATTACATTTTCAGGTTTCTGTATCCCAATTTTGTACTGTAGTTAGCTACTTTCACCTAGGTCTGCACAGTTAGACTACATTACCCACGTGATGCCACTCCATGTATCTACACAAAGTTTCTCTGGATTACAAAAATGACCACAAGGCAAAAATGTGGCATTTGATTAATTCATATGAAACAAAAGTGTAACTACATTAAAATAAATATTACTTTGATATAAATCTGCATGGAGTGCACTGAATTCTATGAAGTGCTTGTTATAGGACATGCTATTAGACATGTTAACTCTATGTGTAAAATAACGTACATTTACATTTATGTCCAATTTATGTCCAGAAATCTGGGTATACAGTGTTCAATTGCAAAAATGGCACCAATAGGAAATGGCTAACCATACATTATATTGTACAGTTTGTTTAGCATTTGCCAAGCGAGGTGAAAGTAGCCCCCCTGTAAGTGGAATGCAGGACTGGAAGCATGTCAGTCTAGGAGTAGAGAAGCATGACAGGAGTGACATTCATAGGGTTTGGGCTGAAGCAGATATACCCTGTCACAGATGTGGAGGTGTGAGGAATGGAGACCAGAATGCAGGGGAGATGTGCTCTTCAGTTTAATCAGTATAAGCAACGTAAAGAGAAATACAAACATGGGAGGAACTACCTAGACAAAGTACTTGGAGTTTGCACAATGATACTCTATAAAGACTACTGTGCTCTTTACTCATAGACGCTTTGGCTATCTATATAGACAGAGCGTACGCCTGACTCAACAAGACTTCAATTACCAATCCTCAACCGTGCATTTCAACATAACCCATTACGGGGACTCAAAATGATGCGCACCGCCTTCTCAGACACCAATGATTATATAGCTGTGATGCCAAACCCTAACAGGTTTAGCGGATAATAACCAATTCCCCACACCTGCGTAATACTACCCAACTTACACGGCTATATAACATGATGTCCGGAAGACGGTGCGCCAAACCATATTGCCCCATTACATTGAGCATAATAGAAAATACAACACAAACACATTAAAATAAACACTATATTTTTCCTTCATAATTCAATATCACGCCACAAATCCAGTCCCTAGAAGTCGTGACATAGCCAGCCTGCTACATGGTCCCCAATTAGTGGCCCACAGAGACCAAGTACAGTACAGATGAGACGGCAGGTGTTGGAAAATTGTTGTGGATTAGTGAAGTTCATTGGAAAGAGAGGACTTAGCTAGGACAATCTGTAACAGCTTAGAGTCTGGAGGACAATAGCATTGATTGTGATGACATTTTAGAGCTAATCATTCTTCTTGGGAAATATGATGTGTGTATGAAATGACATCTCACTGAGCGCATAGAAAAAGTTAAGAAGATGCACCAGACACAAGCTAAATGTCGACATTCTGTTGTGACATTTCTATCAAAAACATTTGTAAACAAGGTCATTTCTAGTCCAAAATTACAATACTGTGAAAACAAACAATACAAGTACCGTATAGAGAAACTCAAAATACCAACATGGGAGAAATACTGTACTTTTTAGATGTGTCAACCAAAACCATTCATTGATTAAATAAAAAATCTATGTTCTACAAATCAAGGTTTCACAATCAATGGCACCCTTAAACATTATTGTAAACAACATCTACCAAAATTAAACCAGGAATTAAATTCCACTTAAAGTTTATATAAGTCTTAAGGAACTATATTGAGTCATTACATCACCTTCTGTTCTGTTAGGGTAGAAAAATGATTTAACACACTGTAACGACTTGACTCCGTTAGGTAGAATACAATGTATTTAATAGAATAGAAAACAATAAAGTCTGGATCCAAGAACAAGGCAAAAGTACACGGAACTAGGCATACACAGGAAACACAGGCAGAAGTACAATAGCAGGATCCGGAGGGTAGTGAGGTCACAGGCAAAAGGGGTCAACACAGGTAGTCACTGGCACGGGTACTAAACGGCAGGCGAATCTCAAAAAGCAGGAAAACAGAACAGGGTCAATACACAGGATATCCAAACACTTGATATGCAAAACACTCAGCAGAATCACTAGGGAAACAATACCTCGCAAAGGAGGCTTAGTGAGTGGCTAGAATTTATCTTGTGATAATAGGCTGCAGGTGTCAGTATTCTGGTGATTGTGACCTGTGGAGTGTGCTGCATTCATGTGTGGTGGGAAGTGAGGTGCTGGTATCTGCTGAGCTTGATCTGTGATGTGTGCTGTGTTCGTGTGTGGGGGGAAGAGAGAGGATACCAGTATCAGGTGTGGATGCAACCTGAACTGAATGCGGTACCCTTACACACACATGCAATATCCCTTTGTAATCCAACACCATGAAGACAACAAAGGAACTGGCAGTGGTGGTTGCACTAAGAACTGAATAAGGAGTTCCCATAAGCATTCTTCCAGCAGTATAAAAAATTGCAGAAGAATAGATATCTGAACAGATTGCAATGTATTTAAATACACGTTCCTTCCCATTGCATCCTATGCAATTTGGATTTCGAAAACACCATTCTACAGAAACTGCTAATTCTTTTCTGTAGGAAAATATAAAGGCTAAACTGGATAAGGGTAGAGTGGTTGGGGCTGTTTTTGTTGATTTAATTTTGACAAAACAGTATGTATGTTCTTTTCAAAATCTGCAAATATACATCCAGATCCTGGTGTTACAGGAACAGGGAAAATACTCTTAGTGGTCCAAGAGATCAATTATCTGGGAATAATAATAGATTCACAACTCAAATTTAAAACACAGGTAAAAAAGTTTGTAAACAGAATCAAATTTAACTTGGCAAATTTCAGACAAATTAAGACTAATTTAACCACAGAGGCCTCAAATTTATACATTAATGCAATGATTTTCTCACATATGAATTACTGTCTTACTAGTTGGACACAGACAGGAAGGAACACATTACGATCAGTTGAAACACTTTATACACAGGCCTTGAGGACATTGGATAAAAAGTCAAATTCATATCATCATTGTAAAATCTTAAGTAAATGTGATTTCCTAAACTGGGAGAATATGATTAGGTTTGCAGATATTTGACTTGTATATAGAATCTTTAATGGTTTTGCTCCCCCTCCACTCAATGAATTCACTAAACAAAATCAAAATTCATATACCAGAGCATCTACAAGAGGGGACTGTAATATACCTTGTAGAAAAAGTGGTTTTGGACAGTCAGCTTTTACCTTTCGAGCAGCACATACATGGAATAATATACCCATAGCTCAAAGGAACATCATATCTATTAAATCGTTCTCTTAATCCATAAAGAGAATCAAATATGCTGCCATTATCCAGAATAATGTGTTTGCCTTTGCCAATATAGTAGTGTCTTTGTATGTGTTTATGTACTTGGTGCTTCCATGTTGTTGGTGATTTAATGTGTATATACTGTCACACTGTCCCAGAGTGGGATATGTTTACTGTGGGGATTTATATTATTTGTATATATGGGTTATTAGTATTTTTTAGGTATGGCGCCATCCCCTGTTCAACTGGTGTTATTTTCAGGTCTTTATAGATTAATTGTAAGACCGGTTGGTCCTAATTAATAATTGCTTCCAGACGGTTTCCTTTGGTCTCTATTTAATGCCCATTTGAACAGAGGATGGCGCAAGTCATTATTGGATTGTCACTTGTTGTTACTGACATCTAGGGGAAGGTATTTTCATTTATGTATGTAGCGTGCTGTATGACTGTGTAGCTAGAGAATGCGTATGCTCTTTGTATTGCAGCAAATGCGTCTAAGCCGCTATAGAGCTTAGTTCTGTTATTATTATTGTGCCTCATGTTATATTCAGTTGAGATATGCGTACGCTCTGTAACAGAATGCTAAGCTATATACATACTGTTGTGCCGCTCGCTGCCATTCCACCCCTACTTTACTGTCTGTGTACCTCCTGGACATTTCGTTAAGTAAATGACCAACAAACCATCTACCTGCCTGGGACTCCCTCTCTCTCTCACACACCTATATTGTGACATTAGCCGCTTTTCGACCAAGTTGTTACAGGAATGTAGTTATAGGAACAGTCCACTTCTAAACAGTTTTAATAACTACTCTCCCCCAAAACTGGTTTTGCTATTTGCATTCGCACTGGTCAAGCACTGCAACAGTCGTCGTCACCAAAATTTAGCTTAGCGCCACATACAACAACATTTCACAGTTGAATGTTTGTAACACTGGGTGTATGATTGGAGATAAGTGTGTAAATGTAATGTATGCGGATGATCTGGTTGTTTTCAACCGAAGTAGTGCTGGGTTCCTTCAGCAGCTTGCTGTTTGTTTGTTCAGATTACGAGGCTGAAAACGACATTCAATACAATTAAAAAAAGAGTGTTGTGTTGATATGTCCTCATGACGGAGTTCGAACGGCAGCATTTAAAACTAGGCTGGAGTCATAGAAATTGAGTAGCTACTTAACAGAGAAACACAGAAGTCGAAGGCTCCAGCATAATATGTAATATACGCAATAGACAAATGAAATGATGGGCGTAATTTACAAGTTGGACCAATCAACGTAGACCTAGGAAAAGGGAAAGACCCTGCTCTGGAGTAGGATCTTAAAGAGCTATAGGAACTGCGGTGCGAGGGACTATATAATCCCCATATTTCTCCTGTCGGAACACAAGAAAAAAGTGTTATAGGAACGTTATGTTCTAGGAACTGCAAAAATCCCTGCATTCGGAAAGCGGCTATATACTGTATATGTTACTTGTGTTATGTTTCTTTTCTAAGCTATCAACCTGCCAGTTGTCATGATCCGGAATTGTGGTTATGCAATTTTACTTGTTGATGCTAATGTGTTTCTGTTCTGTGTTTGTTTTGTATTGTTTTAGTTTATCTAATGCCATCAACCTGCTATGGACTGCAGATGAAAATTGCCTGCATGGCTAAATCTGACACATTTACATGTTGGAGTATCTGCTCATGTTTATGTGCGTTGTCTTTAAAAAAAAAAAAAAATCAAATCAAATCAAATTATGGAACCTTGATTTTGGTGAAATTTATTTTGTGTTAAATAATTGTAAGATTTTGGTTGGTTCCACTGCAACATTAATGAAGTACAGTGTTTCTCACGTGTCGGTATTTTGAGGTTATCTCTATAATTATATTGTTTATGTTTTTAAAGTATTGTTTGTGCATTGCCATTCAGGGGTGCCAGTAATTTTGGACCCCACTGTAATTCAGCAGACCATTGCAAACAAGGCACACAACACAATAGCAATACTTTTACAGTTCTGTTATGAAAAGGCTTTTTGCAGTGAAGTGTGAAGCATCTACTGGCCAGTATTTTGCAGATGTAATGGACATTTGTATTTGGAAATCAAAAAACATTCTGGGCCAATACAGAGGTTTTTCCACACTCCTATCTTCTAAAGTACCAAATAAAAGTGCAAGTGTGGTGTTATGCACATGTGCTAAACTTAGTTCTGGCTGACACAACTGAAGTGCCCATTTCCAGTGGGTCCCTCTTCTCATTAATGAATGATGTTGCTGTCTTCTTTCGTGAGTCATATCAAAGTGAATGTGTGGGTGCATGGAAGCCAGGACAGTCGACACAAGCGCCTTTACATTTTTGGAGAAACAATATGGTGGGCCAAGGATGTTGCCTTGAAGAGGATATTTGATTCCTTTGGAAAGCCAGATCAGTGTGTCTACATTGATGCCCTCAGGACACTGAAAATACTTGAAGGTCAGGAAAACTTCAAAACAGCAGTAGATGTCAAATGCAAGAGGGTTCTTGGAGGTTTTAATGAGGTTAGAGACAATGTTGACTGCCCAGCTTTTCCTTAGGATTTCACTCTCAAAATACCTGCAGACAAAGGAAATAGACATATTTCCTGCTCACCGAATGTCTCTGACCACTCAAGATACTCTAAAAAACATGAAAAAATAGATTTTGAGTTAGTTAAAATGGCTGCTGGTACTTTTGAAGTTTCTTCATCAGTTTTGCCTGCTTCTGCCTTCCTAGTACAGAGTCAGAGCAGTAAGCTCATAGGAGTTTTAGTTATTTAAAAGTGTTCTCCAGGCAGATCTGGTAGAAATCATTTGATTGGTTAATTCAAAATGGAGGGTGAACATCACATCACACAGTGAAAAGACAATGTTTACTTTCGATTGATTATTAAGATTTATGCCCAACTAATCTCTTCCTTATGTGTACTGTACATATAACAATGGATTACATGTTAACACTCCAGTGTGGTTAAGGTTAGGGTTAGGGTTAGGGTTAAGGTTAGGTGTAAGGTTATATTTGATTAAAGACTGAGAAAACTATGCTCATGTTCACATTTGCAATGTGATGTAAGGTCCGCCCTCTGTTTTGAATCAACCAATCAAATGATTTCTGCCTCCAAGGCAGATCTGCCGTTCAATAACTAAAACTCCTATGAGCGACAGGCTCGGATGACTCAGACGGTGGGGAAGAAATGCAGAAATTCTAAACAACATCTCCAAGTCCTGTAAAGAATGCCAAACATGTTGCTTTCAATACGTTACAACCTCTTGACAGACGCCTATCACATCCTTGGCTTAGAGTTGTCACGGTGAGGTGGAGTGTTGGAGAGAGAGGGACACCCAGGCAGGTAGTAGATGGTTGTTGCTTGTGTTTAATATAGAGACAATCTGGGAAACATACACATATCGCAGTTGCAGGCGAAGAGTTGAAGCGAGTGTAAAACAAGTATATTTACATAGCTTACTATGCTCTCACAGTGGCATAAACACTGACAGTTAACATACAAGTACAGAGCGTACGCATAAACTTCCAAACTTCAACATCACTCTTTTCACAACTTAAACATAAACAAGTGTAGCTCCCTGACAGCCTTCTCACACAATGACAATACCTTAATGAATCGCGCCACTTTCTGTTCCACTGAGCATTAAATAGGGTTGAAAGGAGACCTGCTGGAAGCAATTACTAATTAGACCGGTCTTTCAATCAACCTGATCAGGCAGTAGAACAGGGAGTGGTGCACACTTAACAACTTTACACAACATACAATAACATATACATAACAAGAACTCAAAACAAAAGTACCTTACTGGATCTAAACAATATAAAGAACAGAAATATTCACATTTATCCATTCTAGTGTCCATTTCACAGTTCCAACTGCCACACCATCCCATATATGGACAGTGTGACAAGTGTTCTCACTCTGCTTGTTACACAGGTAGCTTCTGAAAGAATTGTCTCTGTCCTCAAATACATCAAGAGTTCAATAAAGAGCAGTTCCTAGAACATAACGTTCCTATAACCCTTTTTTTCTTGTGTAGCAAGAAACGTGCAGCATAGAAGAAATTGCGGGATTATTTAGTTCGTCGCACCGCCGTTCCTATAACCTTTTTAGCTCCTACTCCAGAGCAGGGTCTTTCCCTTTTCCCTTTTCCTAGGTCTACGTTGATTGGTCCAATTGGCCGATCGCTTCGTTTGTCTGTTGCGTATAATACTTCATATTATGCTGGAGCCTTCGTCTTTTGTGTTTCTGTGTTAAGTGGGTACTCAATTTCTTTACTCCAGCCTAGTTTTTAAACGCTGCGGTTCGAACTCCATTGGACATTATCAACACAACATTATTTTTTTATTGTATTGAAAGTCATTTTCAGCCTCGTAATCTGAACGAACAGCAAGCCGCTGAAGGAACCAGGAAAACAACCAGATCATCCGCATAGACATAAGATGTTTTACACACTTATCTCCAATCATACACCCAGTGTTACAAACATAAACTGTTTCATAAACATTTCATAAACTGTGAAATGTTGTTGTATGTGGCGCTATGCTAAAGTCAACGCTATAAAAGCCTGTTGCGGTGCTTGCGTCACTCTCTTACCCCTCCTACCAGTTCCTATGGCCACTTGACCAGTGCGAATGCAAATAGCAAAACTGGTTTTGGGGGAGAGTAGTTAGTGGAACTGTTTAGAAGTGGACTGTTCCTATAACTACATTCCTGTAACTACTTGGTCGGAAAGCGGCTAATATGCTCTGGTTTTTTAGTTCCGGTCTATCCCTGCTTTGGGTCAGTCGAATCAGTAGAGACTGCTACAACAGATCATTTTCCCTTTTGAAACGTGCAGCATTTGAAAGAAAATGTACATTTAAAAAGTAGTAATTAAAATGTGCAATGGATTAGAGATTAGAATGTTAGTTGAAAATGTAGAAAGGTTTCCCCGGACCTACATCAAGAGGCAGCAAAAATTGACATGCTGCCCGGGATTTGGGATAGATACAGTAAGTCTGATTATCTTGCCATGTCGCTCTCCAGTGACTCCTCATGTACAATCACGGAAGTATACTTGGTGAGCGTAATCATCCCGTACATGATCTGATTAAGGCTTCCGTGTTGGATGACCAGTGTGCAAAGCATCATTGACTTGACGACATTAGGTTGGATGAACCATACGTACACCCCTCACCATCCTGCATCGGTCCAAGACAGGTTCACTGGGAATTGGGAGGGGGGACAACTCGCAAGGAGCCTCGTCTATGTGCGACTACTACGCTCACATGCTCCGGTCACATCCTCCTTAAACCGGAAATTCTCCTGCCTCCCTTCCTGTCTCCTGCCTCCCTTTCTGTCTCCTTCCTCCCTTTCTGTCTCCTGCCTCCCTTTCTGTCTCCTTCCTCCCTTTCTGTCTCCTGCCTCCCTTTCTGTCTCCTTCCTCCCTTTCTGTCTCCTGCCTCCCTCCCTTTCTCCTGCCTCCCTTTCTGTCTCCTGCCTTACTCCCTTTCTCCTGCCTCCCTTTCTGTCTCCTGCCTCCCTCCCTGTCTTCTGCCTCCCTTTCTGTCTCCTGCCTCACTCCCTATCTCCTGCCTTTCTTCCTGCCTCCCTCCCTGTCTCCTGCCTTTCTTCCTGTCTCCCTCCCTGTCTCCTGTCTCTTGCCTCCCTCCCTGTTCCCTGCCTCCCCCTGTCTCCTGCCTCCCTCCCTGTCTCCTGCATTCTTCCTTGTCTCCTGCCTCGCTCCCCGTCTCCTGCCTCACTCCCCGTCTCCTGCCTCACTCCCTGTCTCTTGCCTCCCTCCCTGTCTCCTGCCTTCTTCTATGTCTCCTGCCTCACTCCCCGTCTCCTGCCTCACTCCCCGTTCCCTGCCTCACTCCCCGTCTCTTGCCTCCCTCCCTGTCTCCTGCCTTCTTCCTTGTCTCCTGCCTTCTTCCTTGTCTCCTGCCTCGCTCCCCTTCTCCTGCCTCGCTCCCCGTCTCCTGCCTCACTCCCCATCTCCTGCCTCGCTCCCCATCTCTTGCCTCCCTCCCTGGCTTCTCTGTCCTACAACATCACTACATCCACTCGTGATGGACCGTGTCATTGCTATGAAAGGATAAGATGAAGGTGATGATGATGGCGGTGATTGGAGCTTATTGTCTGGCTGCCAGTGGAGGTGTGCGTGACTCTTATCATGTCAGAGTAAGACTGTGTGTTTCAGTAATGATATGCATGCTCTGGGCTCTGGGCTCCGGTTTGATCCACGCTGTCTGGGGTGTCGTCTGCTCACCTTTGTCTGAAACAGAATGAAGGGGGAGGGAGAGAGACAAAAGCAGAGAGATAGAAGAGAGAGAGGAGAGAGAGATAAAGAGGGGGAGGACGAGACAGAGGGAGGGACAGTGTGGGAGATAAAGAGGGGGAGAGGGAGGGGGAGACTGCTCTTTTTTCTGACTGAAGCACAGCAGGAGGCAGCGTCGATTATGCTATTGTTAGAGGTGTGTATGTGTGAGTGGGTGTGCACGCACATTGTTAGAAAGCTTTGTGAGCCCTGTTCCTAGTGCAGGTGCTGTGTAACACACAAACACACATGACTTCAGTGGAAACAAAGGGAAAGTGTAAAAGCTTGCATAAAAATGTTTCTCTGTTCTTCTGCACATGCGCACATACACACAGAGACACACGTTAGTGCTCAATCTCCCACAGCATTCTCCGAGAGTACTATTGGGTAGTTCAGTTAGATGGTTGAGCGCTTGTGTGTGAGGCTGAGGTAATGTACAGGATGTGTCTAGTTGAGCGGTTGAGCTGTTGTGTGTGAGGCTGAGATAGTGTATGTATATAGTTGATTTCACTGAGCAGCATTACGTTCACACAGACCATCAGCCTATCCACACATTATGGCAAATCAATATCTCATACACATTTACATGCATACACAAACAAACACACCCACGCATCAATTGATCTTCCTTCTTTTCCAACCCGTCTGAGCAATTATCTCCCAAATTCAGGGACATGCACAGGTACGGGCTATTGTTGCCTGGGCAACAGCCTGTTTGCCCTGATTGGCTGATCTGCCCCTCTGGAAAAAGAGCCTAAAAAAGTTTTTTTTGTGGGTGCATTAATACGCTAAGCCAATCATTAGTAAAAATAAATCAAATGAAATCATAATATCATCCAGTACTGTGTTTGCCAGCTGTATTGAAAGAAGGGTTGGTAAGGAGCTTTAAAACATGTTGTAATTGCTCTTTATACTATATATCCATATATATATAGATATGTAAACAAATATTATTTTTGGCACCAAATCATAACGAATGTCTACCAGAATCATTGAGTGAAGCCACAGTCTATGAAGTCAACTGGCTGCATTAAATTGTTCACTGCATTTTTTAGCAGTGAAAAGTACAGTATACATAGTATAAGTTACTTTATTCTGATTCTGATAATTCTTTTCAAGATGAGGCCCTACCACAAGACTCCAAACCACAGAGTGAGGGGGATCATGTGGAGCAACATGCAACTAAGCATTGACATAGCTTTATAGTTTGATAGATGAAAGATATATATTGCCTTGATCACATCATAATCAATAGCAATGGCGATGGGGCATTCATTATTGGTAGCAGTGTTATAATGTGTGATAGCAAAAGTAAGCTCTTGTCATTCATTTTATACTGTAGTTACATGGTGGTGTATATGTACTGTTCTATATAACTGTGGTATAGTACCGTAAATAAATATAGGATTAAAAATGTTGATCGCTTTTTTGAGGTTGTATGAGAAATAAAGAGACTGCGGGGGGGTGCCCTTTTTTCATGTTAGAGCAATAGCCCTTTCAAATGTCTGTGCACGTCCCTGCCCAAATTATACAGAATCAGTCCTACCCATTAGATATGAAATTAGAGGGGACGAGTTTGTGTGTGTATTAACACATGCGTCAAGTCAACATAGGTTAAACAGAAACGCACAGGTCCCGTTTACATTCTGATAGATTTCAGCCACATTTTTACAAGACACAGTTGTAGTGTATAAACTTGCAGGTCTCTCTTGATTTTCACGTGAACTCCGGATGTAGCGCACAATAAGATTTTGAAAGATCCCACATGTGTATTGCAGGGAAATTCTTCACGTGTATTTCATTGGGCTGGGCTGGTATAATGTAAAGCGGCCTTGAGCTATGGAAAGGCGCTATATAAATAAAACCTCTTCTTCTTCTTCTTGGTCTGGTTTCTGAGCGAAGTGCTCACACACCCAGCTCAAGACGTCTTGAAGGACATTCCATGACACACCCACAAACGCTCGATTGCCATCTCGAGACATGACAATGTTAATTCGAACAGTATGGAAAATCTTTTGGCTCTTCTCAAGCTTTTCTCAAGCAGTCTCGAATATGTGACTGAAAGCTATCGGAATGTGAACAGGACCTTAGTCTCTTTATACATGACAGGGTGACAGTGTAATCAGAATGACAGTGCTGTCATGACAGTGTAGTGAGAGTGACAGTGTAGTCAGGGTGACATTTTTCCAGTGGTGTCTACTGGATCTTTGGTGTGCTCTCTCTAATTCTTCCCCATCGCTGTCTGCCTCCCTCACTCCCTCCATAGGTACCTGAGCTCCAGGATCACGGCGTAAGGACTGCTAACTACATAGCCTAGGTACTAATACACTGTAGCACAATAAACAGACAATTTCCACAGAAATGATTGTATGTTCTTAATAGTAAATACGTTGAATAAACGTAATCATTTGTCATTTGTTCTCTCAGCCAAGCTGGCTTTGATTTTAGGAATATTGAACTAAGTCCATACTAGCATCTACCCTTCCAAGTAAAGTTTATCCACGGTTCCATTCAAATATGTCTTCCTCAATTAGCATGGACAGACATCTACCACACAGGCACCACCAACCAATATTTGAACGCATTTCAACTGTATCTTCGGCTTATTTTCATAACAGGAAACATGCCTATATAAAAACGCGATGATGGAGCACTAAGGATTTTGCCAACGAAATTTGAAATCTGGTGCTCTCTATTGCCAAGCATGGGTGAAACAAATAATATTGTCCCACAATTTTCTAGAAGCTCCCTGGACCTCTGGGTCACTATACTGTGGTGTTCCCCTTTAATGCTCAACTATCTGGACAATGTCCCCTGGTAAGAATGCCCCCTGGGCACCTCCCTAGGGAGGGTTTCAGGCACGTCCAGCTGGGAGGAGGCCTCAAGGAAGACCCAGGACTAGGTGGAGAGAATATATTTCCAACCTGGCCTAGGAACGCCTCGGGCTCTCCCAGTCAGAGCTGGTTAATGTGATAAGCAGACGAAGATGCTTCCATGCTACCTATCTGGACAAACTGAATATTTGCCCTCTACATAATCACTGTTATTATTGATGAATGCTCAGTTATGAAAAGCCACAGGTTGTATTACTATTACTGTTTTATTGGTTACTGTTTCTTGAGGCATATTTGGATCTTAAATATACTCAGCAAAAAAAGAAGTGTCTGTTCACTTTCAACTGGATTTATCTTTCAGGAAACTAAACATGTGTAATTATTTCTGTGAACGGGGGGGGGGGGACAAAATCAAAAGTAACAGTCACATTGTTGCCAGTGGTGTTGGGTGTGGACCTGCCTTAAAACAGGAATATGAGCCCTCAGGTCAGCCTATCAGCCTATTGCAAACAGTCTGAGCACTGATGGAGGGATTGTGCTTTCCTGGTTTTACTAGGGGCAGTTGTTGTTGCCATCCTACCTGTCCCGCAGGTGTGATAATTGGATGTATCGATCCTGTGCAGGTGTTGTTACACGTGGTCTGCCACTGCGAAGTTGATCAGCTGTCCTTCCTGTCTCCCTGTAGTGCTGTCTTAGGCATCTCACAGTACAGATATTGCAATTTATTGCCCTGGCCACATCTGCAGTCCACATGCCTCCTTCTAGCATGCCTAAGGCACGTTCACATGGATGAGCAAGGACCCTGGTTATCTTTCTTTTGTTGTTTTTTAGAGTCTGTAGGAAGGTCTCTTTAGTGTTTGAAGTTTTCATAACTGGTTTTCTACAATTACTTACTGTCTGTAAGCGGTCAGTTCCTTAAGGTAGATGGTGTGAGGTAGTTGAAGGGGTGAACGTTCCACAGGTGAATATTCAGCAATTGTTCATGTTTATTGAACATGCAAGGAAAACATTGTTTAAACCCTTTAATGTGATGATCTGTAAAGGTATTTTGATTTTAATTAATTACTTATCATATACAGTGTCCTGAAAAAGGGACATTTATTTTTTTGCTGAGTTTATATATTTTGAGTCAATGTACACTGAAAATGAACCTTATACCTGTCAACGGAAACATTTAAATAACTGAATCATGAGTGGTGCATTTTTCATGTGCAGAGGTGTACGTATATTATTGATCTAATATATTTGTGTGTGTATATATGTGTGTGCTCATACAGAACCTGGGGGGCAGGACTCTGTATAATGGCAACCCCTTGATGCACAGTTCTTTATGGATTGGTGGGGGGATGGTGTGAAATAAAGTGAGAGAAGAGAGGAAGAGGAGAGCTGCAGTATAGAGTGGAGCTATTTTGTAGTTATAGTGTATATCAGGGGTCTCCAACCCTGGTCCTGGAGAGCTACCATACAGGTTTTCACTCTCACCACACATAATGTAGACTCATTCAGCTAATCAACCAGCTAATTATTAGAATACGGTGTGCTAAATTAGGGATGGACATAAAACATTCAGGACAGTAGCTCTCCAGGATCAGGGTTGGAGATGCCTGATTTAGAATTATATTGTGGAGCTATAGTGTAGACTTATAGTGTAAATTTATAATGTGAAGCTATAGTGTAGAGCTATTGTAGCAATCAAAATTATTCAAATGCAAATTTGGTTTATTGTCAAAATGTACAGATTTTCAGCTGTTTGCAATGAACAAATCAAACAAAAGCAATTGAAATAGCTCAACACAATAAATGCATCAAGTGATTTCCCCAAATCCAACTGAAAATGCAACTCATTATGACTTCCCAATCTCAAAATTATTTAACTCCCTGAATGGAATCCCTCATAATAGCACAAATATGCAAAAAAAGGTGTTGTCTCAAGCACACCTGATACAAGTAATCAAGGGCTTAATTAGTTGCACCAGGTGTGCTTTAGCTGAAACACATGAAATACCTGAACTGGCTAGGGGTTTGTTTAGTGTCACATTTGACTGCAAGTCAAAATAATGGTCCAAAAAGTTAAGAGAAGAGATCATCGGCCTTCACAAACAAGGAACAGTATTTAAAAAGATAGCAAAGGCACTGAATGTTCCCAGGGATACTGTTGGAAGCATAGTTTGCAAGTTCAACGTTAAGGGAATGGTGATTACACTACCTGTGTCACATTCTCTTGGAGATAGGAGTGAGAGACAGGCGCGAAGGTTCAATAATCCAAACCAATTTTATTCCAATAAACAAAATACAGCCACGAGGGGCGGAACAGGGAATACTGGAACTCTAAATTACAACGACGAGACACGTAACAGGATGCATTGACGAACAAGGACAAGGCGGAAACACAAGGGCTAAATACACATTCAAATCAGAGACAATAGGTAACACCTGTGCTGAATACACACTTACACGGTCCCACACTGATGACATCATACACCCGCACCTGTGAGACACAGAAGGGACACCAGGGGGAACCACAGACCACAATACATTAGGGAGCAACTCAAAGGAACATAACTAAACCACTGCATAAATGTATACTGAGAACGCAAGACATAATCACAAGTGACCTCACTGAACATACAAGGGAACATAGCCTAACACAGGGCTGGACGTTACAACCTGGACAGGGCAGAAAAAGGAAGTTATCAATGGCTCCAACTAGATTTCAGAGATGATAAGTTGCAAAAAAATCCTTAATTGACATAAAAATTGCAAAAACATGCAAGCACAGTAAGGCGCAGAAGGTTTCCATGCCAGAACTCCAAGATATACACCACTACTGACCCAAAAGCACAGGAAAAGTTAGCTCCAATACCAAAAAAGAAAAATACACTCTGCCCACAGTCAAGCATGATGGTGGCTCGGTGTTGCTCTGGGGCTGCTTTGCATCCTCTGGCACAGGAAACCTGCTGTGTGTGGAAGGCAAGATGGATTCATTGAACTATCAAGAAATCATAGGAAAAAACATCATCACATTTGTGAGGAAGCTGAAGCTTTGGCATCATTGAACCTTCCAACATCATCCCAAGCATACCTCAAATTCCACTACGGCTTGGTTCTGGAAGATTCTACAGTGGTCATCACAGTCACCAGACTTGAACCCCATAGAAAATCTCTGGTGGGATTTGCAGCTTGCAATCCCAAGAATATTACTCAACTGGAGGCCATTGCTCATTAGGAATGGGCTAAGATTCCTCAGAAACGCTGCCAAAGGCTGGTGTCTGGCTATGCAACAGGTCATTACAGCAAAAGGGTGATCTACTAAGTACTAAAGATTTTGAGACTGGAGATGTCATCAGTTTCATTTGCATGAATTTGGGAAAACCAGTTGATGCATTTGTTGTGTTGAGCTTTTTCAATTGCTTTTGATTTGTTAATTGCAAACAACGGAAAGTCTACATTTTGACAATTAACCAAATTTGAAAAGTTTAATCATTTTGATTGCAACTAAATAGTGTGGAACTACACTCACCTAAAGGATTATTAGGAACACCATACTAATACTGTGTTTGACCCCCTTTCGCCTTCAGAACTGCCTTAATTCTACGTGGCATTGTTCCAACAAGGTGCTGAAAGCATTCTTTAGAAATGTTGGCCCATATTGATAGGATAGCATCTTGCAGTTGATGGAGATTTGTGGGATGCACATCCAGGGCACGAAGCTCCCATTCCACCACATCCCAAAGATGCTCTATTGGGTTGAGATCTGGTGACTGTGGGGGCCATGTTAGTACAGTGAACTAATTGTCATGTTCAAGACACCAATTTGAAATGATTCAAGCTTTGTGACATGGTGCATTCCGTCAGAGGATGGGTACATGGTGGCCATAAATGGATGGACATGGTCAGAAACAATGCTCAGGTAGGCCGTGGCATTTAAATGATGCCCAATTGGCACTAAGGGGCCTAAAGTGTGCCAAGAAAACATCCCCCAAACCATTACACCACCACCACCAGCCTGCACAGTGGTAACAAGGCATGATAGATCCATGTTCTCATTTGAGACTCATCAGACCAGGCAACCTTTTTCCAGTCTTCAACTGTCCAATTTTGGTGAGCTCTTGCAAATTGTAGCCTCTTTTTCCTATTTGTAGTGGATATGAGTGGTACCCGGTGGGGTCTTCTGCTGTTGTAGCCCATCCGCCTCAAGGTTGTGCGTGTTGTGGCTTCACAAATGCTTTGCTACATACCTTGTTGTAACGAGTCGTTATTTCAGTCAAAGTTTCTCTTCTAGCGTCATCATAGCGTCATCTTACCATCTCTTTAAGAACAGGCGCCCTTGTTCCATGGCAGATTGTTCTTATAACTGCGGACTGCTATTGATTTTTTATTAAAATGTAAAAAATAAATGTCACAAAGACATACTTTCCGATGTTTTGGGCTCACTCTCTTTGAATCCGGATGTTATGACTGCATGGTCATATTTCTGAAATGTAGTCTATCATTAGACCGAGATTACTTTGCTTACCAACTCTTCTGTCAAATAAGCTCTCCTCTCGCATTCTGCTGCTGGGGCCTTTTGGGTTGGCTGCAAGTGGCAACGGCACATGCATTTCAACATCATGTATCCTTAAGTTCTGTAATATATATATATATATGGTTCATGGACAGTGGTGGGCCGTCAGGGCCTGCAAGGCCTTCTCTGCAGGCCCAAAGATAATCAGAATCAGAAATGTATTTTTGTACTTCTTTAAAATATTTTTTATTTAATATATTTTTCAATAATATATATTTTACAAAGTTCATTTAAATTAGTCTATATGGTGATTTCATTGCTACAGTACGTTCTTTTCAGTTGCCTTGCTT
>JACXGM010010698.1:6213-26029 GCA_016801145.1 Umbra pygmaea | reverse complement strand
GTCAGAACTATACCAGTAGTTAATCTAGTTAAATGACAGTGGGGCTTTTTTGTAATTTATAAACCTAAGCAAGTACTGTGGTGGTGCCATGACATGCCACGGTTCAGTACTAAAGCCATAGACAGCGGATAGGCTTGTTTTTTTTGCGGTTGCAAAGTTATTTATTAGTATTCCTGCATTTAATAAAGATTTAAACAATTGCACTACTTTTACTTACTCAGTCTTGTTTATTGGTGTTCCAACAAAAATCATAATTTACGAACAAATTAATTTCTTTCAACCCTTTACTTGAAATGAAATACCTTTAAATACCGGGATACCGTCAAACATTTGAAAAATATCGGGGTATTAAATTTAAGCCATACCTCCCAGCCCTAGGTTCAATCTGCTTGAACAGCACACTGTAGACATCATCAAACTGTAAATAATCCAAACAAAAAATATTTATGGCTAAACATGCACGGCCCATCAGCTAGGAGCTCAAGGCAGGGCATGCATGACATTACCTAGCAGGGACGCTGACGGGGGGGACATCCGGGATTGTTGCTGCTTGCCCAGTCCTGAGGGGGGCCCAAATTTTGTTTTTGCACAGTCATATTTGTTTAGCGGGGGGCCCTAAATGTGGAGTTGTGTCCCGGGCCCGGGGATTCCTGTTGGCATCCCTGTACTAGTCTGCCATGTCACACTGCAACATTACTATTACAAACAAATGTCTAACACCTTTATTAAAAATACCTGAATCAGGCATCAACTGGCTAGGTTCAACATTAGATGATTAGAGTTTAAAACCATGGCATCAAAATGTTGTTTAGCATCTAAACTCAGACTGTGAAAGAAACAGTAGCAAAGGTGCATACTGTATTATAGTGCAGACGATGATGTGAATGACTACAGGATGACTAAGTATATTTAGTCAGCTTGGTGTAGTTTGTAGTAATGTACAGGTGCCAATAGATGGCAGTAGCTACATTGGAAGTAACACGGGTCCCATTCAGTGCAAGTCACTGAATTTTTAACATCTTTTTTTCAACAACTTATTGGAACGGTTACAAGAAGATTGTGTTAACAATGTAATGCAGTAGGCCCAACCTTAAAATGGCAAACTGGAATGAGGATTGACACTTAAATATAGCCAATTATACTTATAAGAAATAAAGGCCTGCATCTAACAAAAGCCTGCTTTAAATAAAAGCCTGTTACCTTCTGCAGTAGAGGTAAATAAAGGCCCCGGTTTTATTTGAAAAATTACGGTATGCAATATGTAAACAGTAATATGACTGAGTATACAGTATGTAAAGTATATAAACAGTAGATGTACAGTAATAATGAAAGTGATAAAGTAAAATAGCCATTCACTTTATATTCTAAGATGGATTTTATATAAAACATAAAATTATGTTTTATATATTAGTGAACTGGTGAAGCTGAACGTGCATAGAAATTACTTCGTACATCCACGTTTATGTCAGTCCTTAACTATGGTAATGCATTATATATGCATGGGTCAGAGATGCTGAGAGATTTTGGTCCATATTAACACTATTGCATCACGCAGTTGCTGCAGATTTGTCGGCTGCACATCCATGAGTCAAATCTCCCATTCCACCACATCCCCACGGTGTTTGATTGGATTGAAATCTGGTGAGTATGGAAGTGATGAGTACAGTGAACTCAATTGTCGGGTTCAAAAAACAGTTTGAGATGATGTGAGCTTTTTGAACAATCAGGTAGGCTGTGAAATTCAAACGATGCTCAATTGGTACTAAGGGGCCCAAAGACGTTCTGGCACAAACAACCATGTCATGTTCAATCACTTAAATCACCTTTCTTCCCCATTCTGATGCTTGGATGTTTGTTGTTAACTTAAATATTTTTATCCATTTCATTTAATTTCATTGTATTTTTTATTTTTATTGTTTCTTTGACTGCTGGTTTTATATTGTTTGCAAGAGACTCTAGTTTCAGCTTGTATTTTCCCTGTATAAATAAAGGTTAATAAATAATACATTATCAGGGGTTTTACAGGAGATTTGTAGAATGCATCTGAGCTGATGCACTTGGGACACAAAGGATTCGAGCCTGAGAAACACATTCATTTCAATGAAGAACGTGGCTAAGCCCTCCTAAAATGCTGCGCCCAACAAAGCGATGCGCATCTCGCCAATATACTGTAGAGCACAGTGTTTCCAATGCGTTCATTTTACCGTGGCGTTGTGCCAAGGTAAAAATAATGCCCCACACCAAGAAAAAATATATAAAAACACAAAAAAAAACAAAGATAGTAGACAAATTACTTATATTAGGTTTTCACCTAAATCATCTGTCTGGTTATGACACTGTTATTAAATGTTATAAAGCTCATTGTGCCATTATCTACATGCGCACTGTCCTCTTATCCAACCAATCCAGTCAGGGCTAGAAGTGATGCAGCTCATGTCAAAGTGATGTTGCACTTCGGAGTCAGACTATTCAACTGATAGTGAAGCTACTAGCTAGCAAACTACTGCTGTGGCTGGTAAGTTATTCTGTGGAGTAATGACACAAATATACAGGATCAAGTAAAAGTGCGCTAAGGAAGTTGTGTTTATTAGGTGAGTGATGCACACAAACTTGCAAACGAGTTGTATCGAGGTGCTTACTCTACCGTCAGTTGCCTCACTGGGAAGAAAGAAGTACAGCAGTTTTATTAATATGTTCTAGGTAGTTAACATTTTCGAAATGCAGTGACACCATGTGTGCAGATCGGGCACCTGCGGGTTGAATCGTGGAAGTATAGTCGAGTGTGTAATCATCCCACACATGTGCTGACTTAAGGCTTTCGTGTTAGATGAGCAGTATGTTAAGAATCGGGTGGCTATGAGACATGTGGTTGGATGAACCATGAAAGCCGATCACCATCCCACACCTGTCCAAGGTGTTGCGGAACTGCAGACAAAGCAAGGTCAGGGGGAATTGGGCAAGCCCAATTGGCAGGAGAAAATTAGTTTAAAAAAAACAACAAAATAAACACATTGACTTAACTTACCTGGGCAAAGAGGTATGCCATGACAAAGTCATCAAGGACCGGACTCTCTGTGCCTTTGGTGACACCATACCGATACGCCCTTGAAGCCCCACTGCTATACCAGCCAGGAAAATAGTATCTAAGAGAGATAATCAGGATTTTGGAGCTTAGTTACAAAATAAATGTTGAAAGATCATTTTTTCATCTAATTATGATATGGAGAATCAACAGAAATTCATTAAAATAGTTAACTATGTTTGTGTACCTCAAATGAGTAGACATGAGTCTAGTATTACACAGTCAAATGTAATAACTACATTTGTATAATAATGGTGTATTGATAAAGCAGATGAATTAATAGAATAATGGGAAAAAATTTTACAATTATTCTTTCTGTGAACAGAAGTTGACCTGACATGTGCTCTGTACAAAGTGAAACACCACAATTTTACACATTTATTATACAGGATTACTAAACATTTGATTTCTCCATAGATTCATAATATGAAATAAAATTGAACATGGTGTGTGCAAATATTTGGGCACCCAATACTTTGGCAGATATAGTGGTTTACAAACATTTTGTGCAGCCAGGTATAAATATTTATATTCTTGACTTATCATTCCCCACTCTTCTTTGCAGAACGCCTTCAGCTCAGAAATATTTTTGAGTCTTCATGCATCCACTGTACGTATGAAATCTCCCCACAGATTTTCAATAATCTAGGGACTGAGCTAGCCATTTCAAAATATTTGTCCTTCTTTCTTAAATAAAAGTAAAAACAGATTGTTCTTAAATATTTCATGGTTAAGTTTTGAATCATTGTCTTGCTAAAAACAGTATAATCCTTGTTGTGTAAGGAACACTATACTGTGGACCTGTGAACAACTACTCCGGTGTCGGCTAAACTCTTCTGAAGGTCCTCTGCAGTGACCTGTGGATTCTGCTGAGGAGATCTGACCATTTGAACTTAAAACTTGAACTTGAGTTTTTGGGTAAGTGTGTGATATATTTATTGGGCTCCAGATCTGTCTTTATCTTGAACTGTTCCATTAACTTTCACTGCTTGAAAATGTTTCTGACAGAAATTGGCAGTTGAAACCCTTTAGGCGGGGTTGGCGAAGTTCCTTAGCTTGCCTGGTGCTGTGCTTGACAAAGTAGGTGACGATATTGCCAGGGTTAGCTTAGGAACATCTTCATGTGTCAATGTCAGATGTCCTATTTCCCTGTCCAAAGTGCACTGGGTTGTGTTGCTGATGTAGATTATACCTGACCAGTCTTGCAAACAATACCCACACAGCTCACCAGGTAGACTTTGTCCACCGGGTTGCATTTCAAATCTCAGTTGGAAACATTGAGGTAGCCTTCTTCTGTTCACCCCCCCATATCTTTCTCTACTTCCAACTGGTCATGTCCAATTCCCCTTGACCCTGCGTCGTCAGCAGCTCTGCACAAGGTTCCTTGAAAAACATGTAATTGAACCGTCCTGTTTCACACAGAAGCCTTTAGTCAGCTCATGCACGGGAGAATTCCACTCACCATGGTTGAACACACAATTGCCCGATACGCACACAAGGAGTTGCTGGATAGTGATGTAACAAGGTACAAAATTTGCACTGCCTCTTGCTTCAGCTCCAGGCAAAGTGGGAGAAGCTGTGGTTACGTTCGAAATTGTGACCACCGTAATGTAGCTGTCAGTACATGGCACATTGCACCAACATAGACAGTATGTGAATAAAGCCATCTTGGACTGATGAGGCTAAAAGCTTTCTCCAGGATAGCGATCAAGGCTGGTCTGCTTGTCCTTGTAATGTTTTAAAACCTGTTCTGACAAGGAGAATGTAAACTGCACTTGTCTGGACAGAGAAAGTACAGAGATTGAGCTAAAATAAATAATCTGCAGTTTGGTGGCTTGTGATGATTAATTGTGTGCTTGTCTTATACAGTGCCTTGCGAACGTATTCGGCCCCCTTGAACTTTGACATTTTGCCACATTTCAGGCTTCAAACATAAAGATATGAAACTGTAATTTTTTGTGAAGAATCAACAACAAGTGGGACACAACCATGAAGTGGAACGAAATTTATTGGATATTTCAAACTTTTTGAACAAATAAAAAAATGAAAAATTGGGCGTGCTAAATTATTCAGCCCCCTTAAGTTAATACTTTGTAGCGCCACCTTTTGCTGCGATTACAGCTGTAAGTTGCTTGGGGTATGTCTCTATCAGGTTTCCACATCGAGAAACTGACATTTTTGCCCATTCCTCCTTGCAAAACAGCTCGAGCTCAGTGAGGTTGGATGGAGAGCGTTTGTGAACAGCAGTTTTCAGTTCTTTACACAGATTCTCGATTGGATTCAGGTCTGGACTTTGACTTGGCCATTCTAACACCTGGATAGGTTTATTTGTGAACCATTCCATTGTAGATTTTGCTTTATGTTTTGGATCATTGTCTTGTTGGAAGACAAATCTCCGTCCCAGTCTCAGGTCTTTGCAGACACCATCAGGTTCTTCCAGAATGGTCCTGTATTTGGCTCCTTCCATCTTCCCATCAATTTTAGCCATCTTCCCTGTCCCTGCTGAAGAGAAGCAGGCCCAAACCATGATGCTGCCACCACCATGTTTGACAGTGGGGATGGTGTGTTCAGGGTGAAGAGCTGTGTTGCTTTTACGCCAAACATAACATTTTGCATTGTTACCAAAAAGTTTGATTTTGGTTTCATCTGACCAGAGAACCTTCTTCCACATGTTTGGTGTGTCTTCCAGGTGGCTTGTGGCAAACTCTAAATTACACTTTTTATGGATATCTTTCAGAAATGGCTTTCTTCTTGCCACTCTTCCATAAAGGCCAGATTTGTGCAGTATACGACTGATTGTTGTCCTATGGACAGACTCGCCCACATTGGCCTCATCATGGGCCTCATCATGGGCCTTTTGGCTGCATTTCTGATCAGTCTTCTGCTTGTATGAGCTGAAAGTTTAGAGGGACGGCCGGGTCTTGGTAGATTTGCAGTGGTCTGATACTCCTTCCATTTCAATATTATCGCTTGCACAGTGCTGCTTGGGATGTTTAAAGCTTTGGGAAAATCTGGCTTTAAACTTCTCCACAACAGTATCTCGGACCTGCCTGGTGTGTTCCTTGTTCTTCATGATGCTCTCTGTGCTTTCAACGGACCTCTGAGACTATCACAGAGCAGGTGCATTTATACGGAGACTTGATTACAAACAGGTGGATTCTATTTATCATCATTAGTCATTTAGGTCAACATTGGATCATTCAGAGATCCTCACTGAACGTCTGGAGAGAGTTTGCTACACTGAAAGTAAAGGGGCTGAATAATTTTGCTCGCCCAATTTGTCAGTTTTTATTTGTTAAAAAAGTTTGAAATATCCAATAAATTTCGTTCCACTTCATGATTGTTTCCCACTTGTTGTTGCTTCTTCACAAAAAATTACAGATTTATATCTTTATGTTTGAAGCCTGAAATGTGGCAAAAGGTCGAAATGTTCAAGGGGGCCAAATACTTTCGCAAGGCAATGTATGTGCTCTTGAATTCACTTGATGTTCTTAAAGATGGTATTGCAGGCAGATTAAAAGTGAGATTTCCACAGAAGATTGTCAAACTGACAAACAAATGTACATGGTGCAAATTGTTCACTCTATCGACATTACATCAAAACGTTGTATGAAGGATCTATATACGAAGGATGTGATGCATACACATCTATACACATTACCAATCATACCGACGTAATCCTGATGTTTAGTTTAATAGCTGGACTGTAGGAAGGTTGGTTTTATTCAACTGTGCACAACACTTGCAGAAAGAGAATATTGTTACATTAAAAAGCCTTGCACAAGAAAACATTTCTTTAATTTCCTAAAACTGAGATTTAATCTCAGTTCTCTGTTACTCCAGGCTTTTGCACACAGCACATATGAGCCTGGAACTCTTTCCACTCAAATTTAGCCTTGAGGGAGGACTTAACCTCTTAAGGATCAGCTACCGCCGGTGGGATGTTTTGGCCAACAAAAAAAAAAGGTGGATTAGAACCACTGCTCACAAATTGAGATTGTACTCTGCACATATGTCTGACATGTAAAGAAAGCTTAGAAACACACAGATTTAACTAAAATAACAAATTTACAATAGCTATTACAAGAATAAAAAGCCATGTAATACTGTGACTTGAGTGCATGTTAAACAAACCCGTTCGTTCAGCTAATTCATCCACGACTCAGCTAATACATCCACGTCTGACAAAATTATGTACTTACAGTCAGCTTTCTTTCTCTGATTCGTCATTGAAAGGGCCCCCGTAATGAAATGGAGCATTGTTTAAAAAAAATGTATTATACCATGAAAACAATCAAAAACTCAAATCTAACTTTACCTCAAACCGCATTGTTTACAAACTCTCTCTACAACGATCACAACATTTTTGTGGACTTTCGACCTTCAAAACAGTGTACCAGCTGCTGAATTCTATCTGATTCATATTTCTAAAAACACTGGGAAAGCATAATGACAGTACTGTAATTTGCGACCATAGCCTGCGTCCGTTTACATCCAGGTCGCGCTGACTCAGAACGGCACTCACTTCATTAAAGTGAGTAAATCCATCAAAACCATCTGAATTTAACCTAGATAGACAGCCAATGAGCTGGACTTTTCTGGCATGTTTGGTTGATTCTTGTAAGCCAAAAAACGACATAAACTACAAGGACGCGTTAGCTGCAGCACTCGTTTCCACGAATCTAGACTATTACGCAGTGTCTTGCAGGCGATGTTCCAGACACAAAAGATACTTATTTTTTTACTTTGTTCATTTGGAGTGTTCATGGAGCACAAAGTAATGAAACTAGCATATGATTATATGAAACTTAAGTTCTAATTTGACACTAGGCCATTGCTGGTTGCTAACTTGGCCATTTGTATGAATATGTGTGATTTGTAAGAATACAAATGTTTTTGTAACCATATCATTTTCTTAGTTATTTATATGAAAATTATTAATGTGGATACTTGGGGACACTTGGGCACAATCGTGAAGGACACTTGGGGTCCTCTTACAAAATAGTCAATAGCTCCTTGGCTGTTCACTCTATCATTCTAAAATCTTAGACATATGTTGTCCTCCCTTGGGGGACATGATTAGAAGGGTTTCCAGGACCCAATCTCAATATATGGCTTTTTATCTGCATTTGAAAGATTATGAAAAATGAAAAAAAAAACATATGTATTTTCTTTCGTCTGTTCCAGGCTTACTGTGTACACTTATTTAAAATAATTTTTACATATCCACAATTTCAAAGTCTTTCCTTTCAAAAGATATCAAGCATGTTTCTCCTCGCATCATGTCCCGTGTAACAAGAGGTTAACTTTGGGTATGTTTTTCAGGCAGAATTTCACAATCAGAGCCCGATCCGTAAGAAGTTAACCTAGCAACCTTTTCTGTCACCGTTTACATTTACTGAATAATAAGCCTGTTAACACTAAAACTTACAAACCGTATTCAAAGCTTGTTTTCAACCTTCACACCTATAATAATAAAAGACATAAAAGGAACCCTGAGCACTTATAATAGAGGAATGAAATGCTTCAATTAAAAAACGTGCAATCTAGGGAAGAACATCCTACAAACTGATCTCAGAAATGGTAGTCACCTTATTCTGAATACCACATCCTCATTGGCAGATTCATCTAGGTGGAAGACATGGTTTGGGGAAAACCACATGCCATCTCTCTCTCTGAAGAGGCCAAACAGGCTGCAGTACAAAGGTGACACACCTAGAGCAGAAAAGACAGGATTCAGTGCGAGACAACATTCAACATTAAAGCTGAACTATGTAACTATCCATTCATTTGCCTTGTCGGCTCGAAATCTATGTAGATTTTTTTTTTTTATGTTTTTACTGAACACAAGAATAATACAGGGGCAATAAAACCAATTTCTGCTATTTTAATATTGTGTTTATTTTGTATTATTTAAGTTTATATTTTTTAACCACTAGATCAAATATACTAGTTCCTCCCATTCACTAGTCGTAATAGTATGTGTTTGTACTTTTAGTTTTCAAAAAAGTTACAGTGCAGGTTTAAATTATTTGACCACACCCAGGTCAAATTTGGGACATGTAACATATATGTTATAGTTATATATAAAAAAGGACAGTTGTTATAAATTGAAACTTCCATGTTTGCAGATGGAACTCGTCATCTCTTGTCCCTTCTGTTCAAAGGCTCTTTCTAACGACTAGTAGCATATCAAAATCCTTCATCTTAAACTTTTTATAAATGCAGGTAAAACAAAGTATGTTTTTATGGGGTGCTGGTGAGTACTTTCTGCTTGAGTGAGTACTGTGATAAGATGCATGATATGATTGGGCGAGTCTAAAGTCACAAATTGAGGTTTATAAAATTTGGTGTGGAGGAAAATAAAGTGACATTTTGAATGAATTAGATTGGTTGACAGAAGCTTGTCTATTTGCTGACACCTGTTGAAGAGTTTCAACAACACTGTATTCTACAAGCAACCTCTGCTCCCACCAAACTGTCACGACACAACGTCAGAAGAAATACAACTCCCCGCATTTACCAAACACTGTCCCGAGCAGCGGAAAAACTCTTATGTAGTGGTCTGCAAATAATATGCATTTCTTAAGAGCTGTCTGCCGGCTGGCATCTCTCACACCTATTCAACACAAAGGGCTTCCTGAGACACAGGAAAAGGTGGGTCAAAGTCACCAGCCTCCACTTACAGACACCACCTAAATGAAGACCAACTGTTAGTCTCAGAGACTGAATGTGATTGCATAATATTTCAACCTGGGCTTTTGTCTTAATTTTGTTAGCGCCAAGTTGGTGCCTAAGAGTCTGTGAACAATTCAATTCATGTAAAATGTGTCAATACTCGTTCTTTTGTTTTCATTTTTATAGCCAGAAGAATGTGTATACATTTGGACGACATGAGAGTAGGGAGTGACACCTGAACGGAGAGGATAAAAATCCTTTGTTTAGTTAGTTCTGGGCATCAATCGTAACCGATACCTAAGGCATACATTCTCACACATTACTAGCAAGATCCAAACTTTGATTGCCGCAGGTAGACGGGGATTCAACGAAAACGGGACCAGCCCTGGACACAGGACATTACAGTTCGCTGCTTGGGACGACTAGCCTAGATAACTAGCAGATTCCAAGCAATGTGGGTTGGGAAGCTCAGAGCTACTCACATATTTAATGGCAATACATATGGAGTCAGATTTTATCAACTAAGTAAATTTGATTTACACTACTCTCTAGTAATCATATCTCCTCAGTGCATTCAGCACGGAGGAATAAGAGACTATATTAATTATTAATATTTTCATGTGAATATATTAACAATATCACTCTTATCATAAATCTTCCCACTACAGTTGAACTCTTCACCCTCATGGCAAAAAGCATAATATATTTATAACGAGAGGAACATGGGGTGTTGGGTTGGTGGGGTTCCTTAGCTTGCCTGGTGCTGTGCTTGGGAAAGTAGGTGAAGATATTGCCAGGGTTAGCTTAGGAACATCTTCATGTGTCAATGTCAGATGTCCCATCTCCCTGTCCAAAGTGCACTGTGTTGTGTTGCTGATGTAGATTATACCTGACCAGTCTTGCCAACGATCGCCACACAGCCCACCAGGTAGACTTTGCCCGAAGTCCACCGGGTTGTGTTTTAAATCTCAATACACTCCGTTTCCACCTTTATTCATTAACCCGCAGGCTTCCTGAACATCTATTGATGAACGATGTCCCCTTAAAAGATCACATGCTCTGGCCACCCATCTCCTCCCAAGGTTTCTTCCAAGTTTCGATAATAAAGTTCCTACTACCTAACTGTGTGTGGTTCAATACAGTTAATTCATTGATACCTTTGAAATGTGATTGGTAAATGTCATCGCTCTGAACTGATAATGTATGGCCAAAGTCTTTAATTCACTCATCAAGAGGTACATAATCCTGAGAAATAGGGTGGGTGATGGGTAGGAACAGGCACACAACAATATATAATAAGTAACTCATTATTAAATAAGCATTTTTTGGGAATTTCTCATTGACATGACACTCCCCAGGTCAACATTTAAATTAATACTAGCCTCCAACTGAATTACAATTTGGTATGACTCTCCCACACTTTTCTCCAAGTACCAATTGATTCAATTTTAGTCTGTGCTTTCTATGTTGGCTCTGCAGTTAAAAAGAGACTCAAATGTTGGGTTTATCATCAGAAGGTTTTGAAAATAGAAAGTTGACTCACAGGTTGAATTTTAACTTTTGGTGGCATGAATACATCATAAAAAAACATTCAACATCAATACAAAAGCAAAAAACAGCCCAACAGCATTTTCAAAGCAGTCACTGAACTCAGATATAAATATGTCTGATATATTCACAGGTGATTGTATAACCCAGTCTGGCATCAACAAAATAAACCTATCCATGGCTGCGAGTCCAGATGTGATGCCATTTAGGGACCATTGACAGATTATGATTCTACATTTGTTTGAAGCGATCAGCTTGTCTTCCAGATACAATTATAGAAAAAAATTCAGCTGAACAGTTTTAAAAGCAACTGCAAAAAAAGAAACTGCACAGCTACCAACACAGAATGAATTACAGATCTCTTGCATGTCATTATTACCAATTTTAAGCGTTTAAGAGAATATTTTACACCACACAATAGTAGTTTTGTAGTGTTCAGTACTACATAGTAAATCCATTAAAAAAAGTTTGGCTGCATTGCACGACAGTCTACGTCATGGTAGTCACAGGTTCGAGCCTGACTGGGTTTACTGACCTTCCCCGGGCCTCCTGCACGAGGCAGCGCAAATTGGCATAGTGCTACTTGGGATTTTGGTTAGATAAATCAGATTATTTATGCAGCCATGACTCCTTGTGTCCAGATCGGGCGCCTGCGGGTTCAATCCTTAAAGTGTAGTCGGTGAACATCATCATCCCTTGCATGATCCAACTAAAGGCTTCCTTGTTGGATTGGCAGTCTGAAAAGAATCGACGGCTTGGTGACGTGGCTGGATGAACCCTTCGCTATCCCACAGATCTTTCCAAAGAGTTGTCAACAAGGCAAGATTAGAAGGGTTGAGAGGGGAGAAAATTAGGGGGAATATTTTTTACTAAAAAAGAAACAAAATATGTTTCAAACTGATGTCTGAGTCCAGATATCTTACTTCTACTGTCCATTTCAGTCAGGATGTGCATAATTTCATGTTTCGGTCCAATTAGCTATTCCATTTAGCCAGCTATCACTGTACCTAAACGTATTTGTAATTACAAAATGTGCTATTATCTAGCTATCATCCATGGCTAAACACATTTGAATTACACACCTACGATTAGCATGACAGCATGACTCGCATTATCGCAAATCGTAATCAATACCAACAAATCAACAGGGTGAAACATTCCTTTAAGAGACATTATACAATCTTAAATGTAATCAACAGGAAAATGTAGCTTTTTGTATAAACCTAATACTTCACAAATTGGGCATCTAAATTTCCTGTGGTGCTCCTAACATTTTTAAACCGTGATCACTTACAAAATCTAATTTAAAATGCTGCTTTTTATAACGCAGTTATCTGGCTAAAGAATGAAAAGGTTTAAACTTCAGATTTCAAGAGCAACACACATAATTGTCCAAGTTTCTGAAAACCGTAACTGTAGTTAGGAAACCGGGATTTGAATCTCACTCGCTAATTAGCCCTGGGTTCAGCACGGTTGGCTTTAGGGAATTTTGTAATAAAACATAGTTGACTGTCTTGCTGCATCTTAGGAGCATGTAAGCTCAATGAATGTAGAAGGTAGTGTGTTCATTCTTGCGTGTAAGAATTCTGGTACAGATTTCCAGTTAAGCAAGCAGCGTGATAAGATCTAGAGCCACATTGCCTGTGCTTCGGAAGACACCACAACATCGGCTACGCTGAGTCTGCTGGAAAATGCTGCAATCATTGAAGCATGGCCTTAACCACAAGCTGGAAATCACAAAGTCAGGAGAGAAAGACTACACTTTCGAAAATGCGGTTTAGTCCTCGTCGCTGACATTTTGCTGCCTCATTTTTATTCTCCTTGGCAAAGCGAAATAAATATAAAAGAGCTGGGAAAAGGTGTTGAATAGAGCTTTCTATTGGAATAAATCTAAAAACTTTGAGGCTTTAAAAGAGCATATGAGCATTTAATCCCGAACCCCACTACACGAGACCTTAGAGGAAAAACACTGTGTCAACTTAGACAATGTATCCTGTAAGTCTAAATCTAGGACCCAGAGTTGTTCTTGGCTAAAACAAATTCATGACACTTCCCATGGTGGTTTAAAAATTATTTACTGACACTTACTGCACTCTTTGGCTGCATTGATGCACAATTGTTCGGCCACGTAACTCCCTGGAGGGTAGCAGATAGGGCTGCAGTGAGCTCCGTCCTGCCTGCTGTGGTATAGATGTACCTGCAGCACCGGAGTAGCATTTGGGAGGTGTCCAGGAGACTCCCGTTGAGCAGTCCCGTTCTGATGCACTGGACAAGAAGCTGTCTCCATGTTCACCACAGTCAGCTCCCTAATGTTGAATAAAGATAACTCGAGTAGTTGTTTTGTTAAACAATGCAAGAGCCAAGTGCTGTTCTATCATAATGCTGAGCATCTCGAGGTCCGCTTAGCAGGGAATCTGTAAAACAAATTTCTGCAAAGACCTACAATACATAGTCAGGGAAAAATAGAAATGTTTCAATCCCAGCAGTCCTCTTAATGAAAGATTAGAAGTGCAGTCTGAAAGAAATTCATAATAAACTAAAAAAAGGATAGCACACATTTGCTTTGTTTCATCAGCCCGGCAGGCAACAGAGGAGTTTGATAACAAACAAACAAACATACGCACACCCTTGAAACAAATGTGTCATAGACCAAAGGAGCTCCTTCTGTTGATGACTGGGTGTTTTGGTATGGTCACTATTGTACATCCTCCTCCTGTACTGTTTTCATAGTCACTAGTGGACAGACATTTTTAGTGGGAGGGAAGCTAGCACCAGAATGCACACACCCTCCTGACACTGCGAGAGGATGAGCTCATAACCGCACTTACCTTAATTAGCAATCACTTTGACCAAAGAAATAATTAAGGAGAAATAAAACTCAGATGACTGGTGTAGAACATCATGAAGAGTTAAGAAATAACCTAGCCGTTATGTTCACCCAGTAGCAGAGAGGTTGACAAGAGAACGTGACTTTTCTTGCACAGATGCTTGAACTGTGGGGACAGCATAATATAGGCAACGGTTTCCAAGGCTGCTAAATGGTCCATCCACAGTAGTCTGTCCACTACCATCCCCCACGAACGGATGATCCTACCACCCCACCCAATTCACTTTACACCGTGCTCATCATACAATTGGAATACAGTTGTATCATGGCACCAGGTAAAATCCCTTCATTGGACTGTAACCTTCGTTTATACTATTAACTCCATTTCATCTTAGCACATATTAATTACTTACTGAATTATCTGGAGCCATGGCATTACATTTTCACTGGACATGCAAAGAAACTAACCCAGGTAGAGCACTGTCCTAACCCATGATCCAGAGTCGAGAGCTTAGAACACTAATTCAACTTTGGCACAGCCCGGAACATTTCTGTAGAATTTATTTACTTAAAAGGACATGTCCTGATCAACTCTTCCAAGACAGTTGGGATTTGCTGCAAATGGTGAATTGTAAAATTCAAAGGGAGAAGGAAATGGTTTAGAAAATGTTAAATAAAATTATAATTCAAAAAGTAGAGTAAGAAAATAGTGTGAAATTAGAATAAATTATTAAGAGTGTGAGTGAGTGAGGATGCAAATACAGATGTCAGCTAGGATGTGTAGTCTGTGGTTTAAAATGGATGACTTGGATTCACACGGAGCAGCAGGAAGGAGTACCAAGCTTTCAGACAGCAAATACCCAGTTAGTGTTGGTTATTCATCATTTCAATGGTCTACTGTCTCTTATTTACCACAATCTCAGTGCATAGCTCCTTTCATTAACTCTGAAAGAGACGGGTTCGGGGAAACACAGATTAAGCATAGCCCTAATACAAAATAAATATATACTGCATTAACTGCTGTTCCTGTTTTGTTGCATTCAATAAAAAACTGCTATATCTATACTTAGTGTTGATGTTTTTCAATTTTTTTTTGGTGCATTGCTAGTCAGGTGTGCAAGTAATTTTGGAGCCCACTGCATGTGTTTATACAGTTGTGGTTAAAGGTTTAGAAAATGACACAAATACAAATTTTCACAAAGTCTGCTGATGGAGCAACTTGCCATAAGGCAAAAGTGATAACTAAAGTGGCTTGAGGAATAAAACTTTAACATTTTGGGTCCATGGCCAGGAAACTCCCCAGACTTTAATCTCATTTAGAACTTGTGGCCGATCATCAGGAGGTGGGTGGACAAACAAAACACACAAATTCTCACAAACTCCAAGCACTGATCATGAAAGAGCAATACTTAGGTCAGGATGTGGCCTAGAAGTTTATTGACAGCATGCCAGGGCGGATTGCAGAGGTCTTGAAAAAGAAGGGTCAACACTGCAAATATTGACTCTTTGCATAAACCTAATTTAATTGTAAATAAAAGCTTTTGACACTTATGGAAAACTTGTAAGTGTACTTCAGTATACCATAGTAACTACTGAAAAAAAGATTGTAGAACCCCAAAGCAGCATACTTTGAGGAGACCAATACTTGTGTCATTCTCAGAACATTTGACCATTTGAGTACAGTTGTATTCAAACGTTTAGGGACCCCTGACAATTTCCCTGATTTCATCTATAAATAATTGGGTGTTTGGATCAGCAATTTCATTTTGATCCATCAAATATTTGAAGGACACAGTAATATTTCGGTATTAAAATGAGGTTCATTGGATCAACAGAAAATGTGCAATATGCATCAAAATTAAATTAGACAGGTGCATTCATTTGGGAACCCTTGTCATTTTGTTCACTTAAACACCTGTAACTACCTAGCACTGATTAATTGTTACACACAATTGGTTTGGTGAGCTCATTAAGCCTTGAACTTCATAGACAGGTGAATCCAATCATGAGAAAGGTGGCGCAGGTTTTTGTTCTCTTTGACTTTCCTCTGAAGAGTTGCAACTTAGGGGCCTCAAAACTACTCTCAAATGACCTGAAAACAAAGATTGTTCAACTTTATGGTTTAGGGGAAGGTTAGAAAAAAACAGTTGCATAGATTTAAGCTGTCAGTGTCCACTGTGAGGAAGATAGTGAGGAAATGGAAGACCACAGGAACAGCTCTTGTTAAGGCCACAAGTGGTGTGTCTTCTTGAAAATTGTTGGCCAGGTTCTTATCCAACATCAATGCCTGACCTCACAGAGGCAATCTTGGCTGAATGGGCACACATTCTCTCAGATTCATACCAACATCTTGATGAGTGGTAGCTGTTAAGGCTGCAAAGTGAGGGCCAACTCAAATGCCTATGGTTTAGGAATGGGATGTCCAATAGCCTCGTATGGTGTGATAATCAGTTGTCCACATTATTTTCGCACTGCTCATCCAACAGGGAATCCTTTAGTCAGTTAATGCACGGGATGATTACACTCACATAACTATACTTCAGTGATTAAATTTACAGACAGTGCAGAACGATGCGGCAAGGTAGGTAATTATCTATTCCAAATCCTGGGAAGAGCTTTGCAAATTTTCATTGCCTCATGCTGGAGGTCCGGGGAAAGTCAGAAAAAACTGTCAGGCTCAAACCACTGACTATCAAGACGTAGCTTGTCCTGCAATGCAGCATCTTAGCCCACTACACCACGCGGACACCCCACCTTAACCCTAACTGTAGCCCTAACCCTAACCTTAACCTAACCATTACCTTAACAAACTAACATTTCCCTAAACTTAACCTTCCCCTAATGTCTAAACCAAATTAATATGGGACTTTTTGCCCAGCATGACTATCCTTGTGAAGACTTCTGGTCCTACTACGATCTGTTAAACCAAAACACACACACACTTCATGATGATTTGTTTAATGCATCATGAGTAATGTATTTACCTCTGTCCTCTTCTGTTATTAGGTCAATGCTTTGACAGGTTTGTTGTGTAAATATCGTAAGTATTTTGGGCATTGTTTAGTAGCATCAAGTTTGCTCACTCTTGGGAAAAGATGTAATGTCTGCAGTTCTGCGCCTCAATATAACATATCTGGAAGTTTAAATAGTTTCAATGTGGCATCTTTAATTTGCTTATGAATTTGGCACCAGTGTGTGAACTGCTTGGGCTATAACCAACTATTACCCATTCTTAGCGAAGACTTTCTGGAACTGTCCCTTCTATATTGGTCCTCAGCTCTGGTCTCCACATTACAGCTCACCTCATGGTTTTCATAGTGTTTAGTTCTAGGATGGACATCACAACATGTAACTCTGTGGTAAGTGAGACATTCTTGTCTGGATCTGTAAGAATGCTTTCAATCAGGGGTCCATGTGGCATAGTGGGCTAAGTCCCCGCATGACAGGACAGTCTACGTCATGATAGTCAGTGGTTCAAGCCTGACTATGGCTTCTCCGACTTTGCCCGGACACCCAGCATTAGGCTGCCCGACTTGGGATAAATTGGATTATCTACCTTGCCACGAGCGACTCCTTGTATGAGGATTGGGGGCTAGTAAATTAAATTGTGGACGTACAGTTTGTGGCGTAATCATCCTGTGCATAAGCTGACTAAAGGCATTCGTGTTGGATGAGCAGTGTGAAAAGAGTCGGTTGGCTCTGTGACATGTGGATGGACGAACCATACAATGAACCCTGATCATCCCGCCTCTGTCCAAGGTGTTTCGGAGCTGCTAACAAGGCAGGGTTATTGGGAGTTGGAAAATACTGATTGGGATAGGACAAAAAGAAATTGGGGAAAAAAAAACGAAAGGAAAAATTTTATAAAATCAATGCTTTCAATAATTGTCTTATATACGAATCAAAGTTCTAATAACAATAGGGAAGCTCCAGGCCCTTGATGAAATTAGAGGCATTTGTCTTCTGGGAATACATCTTTGTAGCTTGTTGGCACTGAATTGGCATGTAATTAGGGGTGACCAAAGTGCTATCCTACGGTGGGAATTAGGCTTTGAATTCAAACTGGAAGGAAATCGATGCACAAACGCATGACAATATACAGCAATATGAAAAGTTCAACCATCTTCTGCAATTCCTCAGCTGTGGTCCATGGAAAATTGTTTACCCCATTAACCATCCTCGTCCTTAATATGTGTGAGGTTCTCTTCCAGGCAGATTCACTAAAGTTCCAGTTGATTTTAACATCTGAATTATTGCCCAAACATTGGAATGTACATTTTCAGTGCATGGCTATTTTATTTGTTTACACCCGTTGTCTAAATTTAAGGTCTCATTTAAATTTGTGCTTTCTCCCCTTCTCCATGTTGACAGATGACAAAGGGAGGTTGGCATCAGTGTCCTCTTATATTTATATCTCACTGAAACAGGAAGTCACTTGAAAAACATATCAATGCAAAGACACTCCAAAAGACTTAATTCATATGGGTTTACTTTGATCAGTTTTACCTCAACAAGCAGCTGGATTTGTCGCATTTTGAGTGTAAGATCCTGATGATAAACATCAAGGCTATTTTCTCAAAAAGAAGGCCAATAATTTTGGAAAGCACTATGACGTTTAAAAGGAACCAATTAGAAACAATACATTACCATGGGGATCAAATTATTTTATATAAATGCTCCATATTGTGGATCTGTGGAATAATTTTAATGATAAATCATTCTTAGATATCCACTTAAAGGAACACTCCAACACTCCCCTTACCAGCTCAAAATCGTTGTGCTAGTCATGTTTGACACAACAGTCACTAATCAAACATAATTCTAACACTTACGATGGCCGAGTTGGGAATTACAGAATGTGCTGACAAGGTGTTTTTGTGACTGTCGTGTCAAAAACATGCACCGGCACAAAGATTTTGAGCTGTTTAGAGGTCTGGAGTGATCAATTAAAGTAAACGCTAAATAATTCCAAGGGTTACTCGTAACACTTCAGGGTTTCCCGCAGCACTTTGCTGTCAAGGCAGCCACCTAGACAAGACCCGATTGCTGCCTTACCTGCACATTCCTTGATGACCATTCAAATCAATGCTGCAAACCTTTCATTAATGAGACAGTGAACAAAGTGTTTAAGAGATATCAGTAAAATTTCCAGCAGGAGGTTCCATAATGTTGAGTTGCTGCTTTCTTTGGTCCCGTTTACATTGAGAGCTTTCAGCCACATTCTAGACCTCTAGAAAAGCTCAAGACGAGACCAAATCATTTCCATTCTGGTTGTATTTACACTCACCTAAAGGATTATTAGGAAGACCAAACTAATACTGTGTTTGACCCCCTTTCACCTTCAAAACTGCCTTAGTTCTACGTGGCATTGATTCAACAAGGTGCTGAAAGCAGTCTTTAGAAATGTTGGCCCATATTGACAGGACAGCATCTTGCAGTTGATGGAGATTTGTGGGAAGCACATCCAGGGCACGAAGCTCCTGTTCCACCACATCCCAAAGATGCTCTATTGGGTTGAGATCTGGTGACTGTGGGGGCCATTTTAGTACAGTGAACTCATTGTCATGTTCAAGAAACCAATTTGAAATTATTTGAGCTTTGTGACATGGTGCATTATCCTGCTGGAAGTAGCCATCAGAGGATGGGTACATGGTGGCCATAAAGGGATGGACATGGTCAGA
>JACXGM010010697.1:0-25930 GCA_016801145.1 Umbra pygmaea | reverse complement strand
CGATCAATATTAACCACATTTCTCTCTCATATTGCTCATCATAACCACTGAAAATTATAAAAACAACTAACACAAATTTTATTTTATTTTTTATTTTATATTTTTTTTATTATGCTGATCCGAAAAATGATCCGATCCGTGACTCTGATCCGAAAACCGATCCGATCCGTGAGTTTCATGATCCGTTGCACCCCTAATGGTCAGGCTCGAACCCATGACCACTGTGACATAGACTGTCCTGCAATGCAACATCCTAGCCGGCTACGACACATACATATTACATTAATGGTCAATAACATTACTAATCGGCCTATACATGATATTTAGCTGACAGCCTGTACCTTACAATTGTTTAGTTTTAATTTTATTTCCAGTTCATGGCTAATTTGTGCATATATCCCCACAATCTTACACACAGCTTAGCTGCACTTAAATTTGAGTAAAAGTTTAGTAATGTAGCCAGCTAATTGATAAAACGTATAGCTCCACTGTACTACTCTGATACTTCTAATTTGAATTTGCATGGAGACAACTTGCATCAGTAAGTGCACCCTGGGTAACAGAGTTTAGGGGCTCCCAGCAAAAGGTGGTTTGATAGTGATTAATGTCCATTAACCAAGATCAAGAGCTAAACTTCATTGCCCACGATGCACTAAGTGATGGTAATCCAGAAGATGTGAAAGGCTATAGGCTGTCCAAGAAACAGACCAGTCCATATTAGTAATCGGAGATGGACAATGAAGCAGAGTTTATGAGAAGTGCTGTTATGCAACAAAGACTCCTGGTACTCCAAATTGTAGAATGAACAAGTCCCGGTACTGCATACTGGTGAGTACTGGCCCACTTCAAGCACTGATGGTGAAGAAGAAAGTGTATGCTCTTTCAATAAGCACTGTACATACCTATACATTGTCAGTCTCTGAAAGGGTCACTTTAATTCCTGCTCTTCACTAGGCAAGCAGCAGTACAAGTACTTTCAGCATGCACATTTTTTTATTAGTTTTAGTGCTTTCTCAACCAGAATACCAATTTACAACAAAAAAAGATGCCACGTGAGCATTTTGAAACATGTCCACCACGGTCTAAGGTGCTGCCTCAGCTACATCTACATCACGGTGACCAGGGTTCAAATCCTTGTCACAACATTTCCGTCTATGCCCAAGAGGTCTGTTAGGGGCAGCCCAAAAAGAGTACAGTGCAAATTGTATCAGCAGGGTAAAAGGGTCACTACTTGGGCAGAATTACCTTGTCACATCATTCCTGTGCAACACCTTATGCCGGTCAGGTGCATGTAAATTCAATCATGGCTGATTAATTGGGGAATATCGAAACCTTATATATATTTACTAACTTAGGTCTTCCCTGTTGAACGAGCGGTGATAAGAATGCACGGCTTGGCAATAGTGCTTGGAGGAACCATGTGATTGATCTTTGACCCTCCGGCACCTGAAAGAGATTACTTATGAGTCAAATCTTGGATTGGACATGAGAAATTGTAATGGGAAAAATGGGGGGAATTAAACAAACATAAATAGTTGCCAGTACGTAGATCAGCAGCAATTTAAATGCTCTTATCAGCATCAGTTATTCTGCTTGCCACTTGGGTTTGACTGTTCGGTTAGAACAATTCTGGAACATATCTGGTACTGATTCCTTTCCATTTGTCTTGCAACAAATTCCCTTAGCTACTTTGTTCTTTAAATTTACAATGTCCTTCTAGTTCATCTTACCTTACCTGTATTTCATGTCCTAAGTGCCCGACTGTTGTAGTTTGTTCTTTCAGTCCAGTATGCCAGTAATTTAAATCAGTTTTTAAATTATACTTCAACCCGAGTCTACACCAAACAAACAAATCTGAACCCAACCATCTTGCCTACTTTGGACAAATTAATATTTTAGAACTCCAGAGGGCTTCAAGGAGAGATGAGACAACGGGTTTTGTTCCCTTCCATTCCTCACCTGTGTCTTTTTAAGTGGAAGGATAATGCAGAGACTTACAAATTCAAGTAGTGTTTCAGGAACTCTGACAAGCCCCTCTGGCAATGTGACTTCCAGCCTCCCTAATATCCTTGAATTAATATGTATTCATAAAATATGCAAACTGTGACTGCCTATACAGAACAAACAATAATTCCAAGTTTGTTTTTATTAAAAAAACATTTCTGGTTTGGATTAATTAAAGTCACATACCTTTCCATCTCCCTCCTAAAAACAAAAAAGATAAGAGAGCCAAACTCTTCTGTTTGTCATCAAGTGAAAGCAATTCTTTTTGGTGAAGAGAACTTGTTTGTTTAGGAGAGTGCCTCTGAGGCCCTCTCTCTCTCCCTCTCTCCCTCTCTCCCTCTCTCTCTCCCTCTTCCTCTCTCCCCCTCTCTCTCTCTTTCATACACACACACACACACACACACACAAACACACAAATACATACACACTCCTCAATGTAGAACTGTGTGTGGGCAATATACTGCAAAATACATCAGTAACATAGGCCTTGGAAACTGGCTGACAGAAAAAATACTGCAGTGAATTGGCCAATGTCATGCCTCCTCCACAGCCACGGTAATCAACACTAACAATCTAAGCAGTGTTATCATCATCAGGCTAAAGCAGTGTTAGCATCATTAGGCTAAAGCAGTGTTATCATCATCAGGCTAAAGCAGTGTTAGCATCATTAGGCTAAAGCCACAGAAGTCTTCAACTCAACTCAAGAAAGGTCAGCTGCAGTGTGACATATCCTTAATGTTCCCTGAGTTGATCCTGCAGAGTTCCTTTCATAAAATAGAGAGCTATTCTCCCAGTAATTTAAGTGAATTTAGCATAGTGTAACCCTGAAGTGTGTTGTGCACACATATTTCCATGCAGAAATGTACGCACTCACATACACACTGCCTCAAGGATACCATTACTCATTAATCGGTGCTGTACCCTTCATTATTTACACCTTATTTATGTGCTCCTTTGTACATTCCTTTGAGTGCAGTACAGAAGGTATCCTTTGCACACTCTTCCTTGCCTCCAGCTTATTTTTCTTATTGCACCAGCCTCCAGGCCCCTGAGATCTGATTCCATGAGAGCCTGTGTGGGGGGGAGGTTCTACCCATTTACGACTTGTGATTAAGGCCGTGCTTTATCGCAGGTACATGTACTACCAGCAGGACAGTCGATGTTGAGATATGTGTCCTCCAAAGCACGTCTGACGCTGTTCTGGTTCTGATCATGCTGCTCGCTCAATAAGGAATTCGACACTGACATCTTTCAATTCTGGATTGAGCTCACAGGTTCCCACATGTCACCTCAAGGAGTTGCTCATTCTGGATAAGCTGAGGAAACCATGTTTTATGAGCAAACCCCAGAGGACCCCTCGTCTAAACCGCAGGGAGAATTCAAATATGATCTCCCAATGATGCAACAAACTAAAATATGGTGACTTAACCAGCAGAAAGCTTAAGCGCTTCCAAAATGTTCAAACATTTCATACTTGTAAAGCAGGTGTTTTTGCCAATGTCAAGTCAGAGTGCCATCAAATTAATTATAACAGAGTGTGGATAATTAGTGTCATCAAATGAAGAGGAGACAGAATAACGCCCCCTTGTCCAGCTGCTGATGCCCTTTGTGTCAAAGCCAAAAGCCACTAGAGCATCGATACTCCAATTGAGTAGCATGTGCCAGATTATAAATGTAGCCCATGAGTAAACATCTCATCTGTGTCTAAAATAAAACCCTATACTCTGTATAAGGCATAATCTCTCGTGGACAGACTACATACACCCAAATGATATGGTAGATATGTCCTTTAACATTGGTGAGATAACGAACAGCATTAGTTCTGGTGCATTGGGCAAATCTCGATTTCACAGGCATAGTTTGGCCCATGGACTTGACCCATACACAGTAAAAATGACAAACATGTCACAAGTTCATAACCTAAATACCGTTGTTTAAAAGTCAAACAAAATGCATTTGGACATGTCAATACTTGTTATCATATTAAAATGCTAGATATATGATAGTTTATTTAGTTATTATTCAACCAGGGGATCAACCAAGAAAATATTGTTGAGTTCACTACATGTAACCAGAGATGTATGAGTCCCGGAATCTCTTTCTATATTTGTTTAAGGTTTTGAAATGCAAAGCTTATTTTCACGTCAAAGAAGAAGCGTAATTTCAGCTGCATTTCCTTCTGTATAGTTCCTGTAATGTTGCTTGCACAAGGAACGTTTTATTGACCGGACACAATGAGACTGCATATGGCACATTGCCTTGGAATCAGTGTGTTTTATAACCCTAAAAATATAACCCTGACTGATTATCGCTCTGCCAATATCATCTACCGGTAATGGCCTCTGATTTTTTTGCTTTGGCACAAATTCTAACCTCAGCTTTGTCGACAGTCTGTGCCCTTTCTATCTTTTACCCTTGACTTGATGTCTTTCTATCCTACAGTACTTCATTTCAAATAATCCCCTGAAAAAAACTTCTAAAAAGAACTGACAAGAGAAAAAAACTAGTTAACACCGGCATACAGTTATGGTCAGAACAAATAGTGTTCATTCAGCATCAGCCTCTTGTATCTGCCTGGGGCCAGGAATTTTCACTTACGTCACAGGTTATAATAATACTTTCATACTGTATTTATATCTTGAAAAATACCATTGTCTTGAATTATTGTTGACTGGATTTGTCTAAACTTACAAGGTTGTTTTTGACACCCATATTCACAATGGCTAGGTCTTGGGTGTCAGAAATCTACTAATCAACTAGTGTTTCTCAATTCTACAAAATAATGAAAACGTGTATTTTATAAAATATACTGTAAAAACAGTCCCAAGTTTATCAAATGTTCCTGTATTGTTCTGTGTGCTAATGTACAAAAAACAGCAAAATATTCAGATAAATTTACCTTAGAGCTTTTCCCAATTGATTACACACTAAAACTGCCCCATATGGTACAATGGGTGAAACCTCTCACTCTTTTAGCATCACTGTATACCTAATGTGCAGTACTACAGGCACAATTTAGATTTACACTCAAATTTCATTCCCTAACAAACATTTGGCAAAAAACAATGCACAAAATTTGCACAACCAACATAATAAAATATTGTGTTCAAATGAAATGCATCACAGTTCAACAAGCTAAGCTCAGTTACAAAATGATCACACCCACTCTTAACACATACAAGTTGGGTGGAGCGAGACCAAGATCCAGGATAGTAATCTTGGATGAAATTTGAGTGACTTTGGTGGGTCTTGTGGTCAACCAGGGTTTGACCTTCAGAGAGGCAGCACAATAAGAACCACAGCATTCATCATCAGAACATTAAAAAATAAGAATAGGTATGTACTGCAGACATTGGCCATACCTATTTCTTTCATTACTGTTGTACAACATACCAATATATACTTTAAGGAAAAACTACTATACTTAAATGTTTCACTATCATCTATTAATGTATGTATGAAATTGGGAGCTATACTACTTCGTACCATATTTATAGTTTGCACCGTATTGAATGTTTTTATTTGTAGAGCTGAAAGAGACCACTTGCTGGTAGTAGAAAGCATCTATTTACAGATGAACAAGACAATGCTATTGTGCAAATTATAGTTGAAAAAAAATCCATAAAACTGCAAGAAATCCAACAACAGATTAATGTTAACCCTTAAATCTTCCATACTGTACATATCCAATGCATTCTCATGGCAATACGTAGGTAACCGTACTTAATGGAAATGTTGCCGCAATACGTAGGCAGACTTACAATATGGCCAATCAAAATGTGAGTTTTTTTATGTATTGAATCGCTGTTCTACAATAACATTTCCAAGAATGGACCAATCATTTACAATTTTAAGTAATTGTGGAACGTTTAGTTCAGGGATATTATGCTAGTGTAGTGAGGTTAAGGTTAGGGTAAGGTTAAGGTAAGGGTAAGGTTAAGGTAAACTGACTTTTTTACGTTTTACGTTAAATCTACAAGGCTTATGTTTTCCTGCCTCCGGAAATGTTTTTACCGATTTTGTATGTATCACCATGAGAGCAGCCTGAAAAATCAGGGTAAGCTCATCCACAACAGCCTGTTCCCTTACTGTAAGAAAAAACATAATGAATGAAGCTAATTTACAGTCCAATGTATACATATTACAATTGGTCAATACTGCCGGATATATTGATAATAGGGAAACATCTTATACCTGTCAGTCTCTAGACAACATGGTCTAGCATTGACATAATTGAAAGCATACACCAATTACAGTTTTTTTATTGAAAAGGGCAATATTTCTAATTATATCCCTATGGATTATTCAAACCAGGTCATCAGTCAACTACAAACCAGTCAACGTGAGAGTTCAGCCAATGAAGTATACTGGCTACTGTACATTAATTGGTCGTTTCTGCCCATGCTGGATTGCTAGTATCATAGCATGTATAAAGACGAGACTTCTTTCCATCACTCTGGTAACAAGAAACTGTCAAAGTAATGATATTCACAATGAAATCTAAAAATGTTTGACAGAATTTTCTCTGAACAATGTGAAAACTCTTTGGGAGAACAGATATACAATCAATTTAGCTATTTAGCAATTTAGATAATCATGAATAATAGTATACTTGTGGCAAGACCTGAACCAAGAATGCCACATACAGTATTCTGAGATTAATTTTGGAAGATTCTAGTTACATAAATATCCCTGGTCACTAATTGGCTGTAAAGGTTTACACAGAAAACCTTTAAATTAGCAGTATACACAGAATATGCTTGCCACACCAGGACTTTATTTAAATTATTAAATCTCTGTTTGGTAGACATGAGGCCTAAATTTATTTTTAGGCATTTTATTTACTACAAGTAGATTATCAAGAAAGGATTCCAATAGTGTGGGAAGATAGGAGGCTACGCTCTGAGTGAATATCTGGGCATATGTGTATATTGTTGGCCACATAAGTGACCTAAATATTCCTTAATTAGGCCCAGGCTTTATGCATTTCAGACATGCATTGATTCAACGGAGGATGTTCAATTGTTTATTTAAATTACCCTATAAATGCTTTACTGCAATTCACAGACAGACAGTAAATATTCAATCAATAGCAATTCATTATTGCAGTGTGTTTGTTGTAGTATAGTTATAGTAACATTCATGTAAAAAACATAGATCTTATAGTACCGATGATAGGTACCACATTTTAGGTGATATGTTCACTATTTTAATAAGGAACATGAAACTTGGTACACATGGTAAGGGCAGATTTACATAGACCCATTATCAAAACACTTTCTTTTGACTGTTGTCAGAAGGCAGACCTACAGTACTTACTCAAAGAAAAACTCCTTTGCATGCAGAGAAATTTTAAATGTTTATTTTACAACATAAATTTGAGGCACTCACCAACTGCATCAGCCAGCATGAATCCTCTCAGCCAGATGCAGCTTTTATCAATGCAGTAGATATTAATCAAGGAAATTATAAACACATTTGACCAAAAAACTTCAACACATTATTTTCCACACCTCGACTAGGGAGAAATTTGATTTCAATGTGTATACAAATATCTGTAGTGCTCCCCATCCCAATTGCCCAACTTGATAAACTTCTTCTTAATCTTCTCCCTGACTGCAAGCAGAAAGTCAAAAGAGAGCCACCCACACTATGACATGTTGGACAGAAGAGGATGACTAATGTGTGAGAAAACAGAATGGAATATTTTCAAAAATTCATCCGCCAAGGTCCCCACCAACACTGAGGAATACACAAGAGCAGTTACGTGCATTATGCACTATGAAATGTGTTTCCCAAATCCCAAATAAAATAAAGTAAAATGAATGGGGTTGGACTAAGGTGTCAGTGGTTTGAGTTCCTCAGCGTCATTGCCAAGGTGACTACTGAAATTCGGCATGCCGCTCTGGGTCCTATAAAAACACATCTGCTGCCCCAATGAACACCTGCGCGTTCACAGCCTGCTGGTAGCCAGCGTATCAGTATGGCCATGTTCCTGCCCATCCAGGACATTGATCCAAAACTATTTCTGAAGAAAGACTGAAGCCTGGCAATACACAAACAATACTTTAAAACATAAAAAAATATAATTATAGAGACACTCAAAATAGCAACATGTGAGAAACACATAATATTAATTTTGCAATGGTATCAACTGAAATCATACAATTATTTAACACAAAAGAAATGTTCCTAATTATTGGCACTGCTTATTCAGTACTTAGGGCAAACACCTCTGGCAAGGATAACAGCATGGAGTTTCTTCCTGTAATGTTCGATAAGGACCACATTTGGAGGGATTTTGGACCATTCCTCCATGCAGATCCTTTCAAGATCCTTCACATTCTTAAGTTTGCGCTTATCAACTCCCCTCTTCAGCTCAGCCCACAGGTTTTCAATTGGATTGAAGTCAGGCGAATGAGATGACCATTGCAGAACATTGATTTTGTTGTTACAGAACCATTTCTGTGTGGATCTTGATGTATGTTTTGGGTCATTGTCTTGATGGAAAGTTCACCTACGGCAAAGTCCCAGCCTTCTGGCAGAGGCCACCAGGATGTCAGCCAAAAAGCCCTGATACTTGGTGGAATTCATTATGCCATTATGTGGAATTCAAATTCATTATGCCATCAATCAAACAGGACAATGCTGTATCTGACCAAAACTTAATATTTTGGTCTCCTCTGACCAGGGCACATTCCTCCAGTCAATTTAAATTACATTTGGCAAACTCCAAGCGCTTGAGTCTGTGGCTTAGTGTGAGAAAGGGCTTTGTTCTGGCGTTCCTTCCAAAGAGGCTGTAGTTTTTGAGGTGTCGTCTGATGTTGCTTTCTGAATTCTAGTGACCCCAAAATGCAACCAAGGCCTGCAATTCTTTCACAGTGATTCTTGGGTATTTTGTAATTTCTCTCACAATCCTCCTTCCTATCCTGGGGGGCAAAATGCATTTTTTATCTACCTGTGAGGTTTTCAACTGTTCCATATCTTATATTCAATTGCCCTGACAGTGCTCTACAGGCTCTTCTCATGGCGATACGTAAAAAAAAGATCATTTGTGAATTTTCTTGTAGCCACTAACAGATTTATGAAGTTCTATGAAACATCTATTTTGAACTGCCAGTTCTTTTGTTTCTTCATGGTTTTGGGTGACAAAGGGATATTGCATGTGTGTTACAGTACCTCATTTTAATATCCTAGTGGAACAGGATGTGATGTAATGGCCACTTATTTAAGTTAATATAGTTAGTTAAGACTTACAGTGCCTTGCAAAAGTATTCGGCCCGCTTGAACTTTTCGACCTTTTACCACATTTCAGGTTTCAAACATAAATATATGAAACTGTAATTGTTTGTGAAGAATCAACAACAAGTGGGAGACAATCATGAAGTGGAACGAAATTTATTGGACATTTCAAACTTTTTTAACAAATATAAAACTCAAAAATTGGGCGTGCAAAATAGGTAAGTTAATACTTTGTAGCGCCAACCTTTTCTGGAATTACAGCTGTAAGTCGCTTGGGGTATGTCTCTATCACTTTTGCACATCGAGAGACTGAAATTTTTTGCCCATTACTCCTTGCAAAACAGCTCGAGCTCAGTGAGGTTGGATGGAGAGCATTTGTGAACAGCAGTTTTCAGTTCTTTCCACAGATTCTCGATTGGATTCAAGTCTGGACTTTGACTTGGCCATTCTGACACCTGGATATGTTTATTTGTGAACCATTTCATTGTAGATTTTGCTTTATGTTTTGGATTATTGTCTTGTTGATAGACAAATCTCCATCCTAGTCTCAGGTCTTTTGCAGACTCCATCAGGTTCTTCTGATGAATGGTCCTGTATTTGGCTCCATCCATCTTCCCATCAATTTTAGCCATTTCCCTGTCCCTGCTGAAGAAAAGCAGGCCCAAACCATGTAGCTGCCACCACCATGTTTGACAGTGGGGATGGTGTGTTCAGGGTGATGAGCTGTGTTGGTTTTAAGCCAAACATAACGTTTTGCATTGTTGCCAAAAAGTTCGATTTTGGTTTCATCTGGCCAGAGCACCTTCTTCCACATGTTTGGTGTGTCTCCCAGGTGGCTTCTGGCAAACTTTAAACAACACTTTTTATGGATATCTTTCAGAAATGGCTTTCTTCTTGCCACTCTTTGCCAGATTTGTGCAGTATACGACTGATTGTTGTCCTATGGACAGACTCGCCCACCTCAGCTGTAGATCTCTGCAGTTCATCCAGAGTGATCATGGGCCTCTTGGCTGCATCTCTGATCAGTCTTCTCCTTGTATGAGCTGAAAGTTTAGAGGGACGGACGGGTCTTGGTAGATTTGCAGTGGTCTGATACTCCTTCTATTTCAATAGTATCGCTTGCACAGTGCTCCTTGGGATGTTTAAAGCTTGGAAATCTTTCTGTATCCAAATCCGGCTTTAAGCTTGTTCTTCATGATGCTCTATGTGCTTTCAACGGACCTCTGAGACTATCACAGACCAGGTGCATTTATATGGAGACTTGATTACATACAGGTGGATTCTTTTTATCATCATTAGTCATTTAGGTCAACATTGGATTATTCAGAGATCCTCACTGAACTTCTGGAGAGAGTTTGCTGCACTGAAAGTAAAGGGGCTGAATAGTTTTGCTTGCCCTATTTGTCAGTTTTTTATTTGTTAAAAATGTTTGAAATATCCAATAAATTTTGTTCCACTTCATGATTGTCTCCCACTTGTTGTTGATTCTTCACAAAAAATTACAGTTTATTATCTTTATGTTTGACGCCTGAAATGTGGCAAACGGTCGAAAAGTTCAAGGGGGCCGAATACTTTCGCAAGGCACTGTACATTAACTTAAATAAATGGAATTTTAATTTTAATTCCGGCTTTTATTTTTGTAGATATTATTTACAATAATCTTTAAGTGTGCCATTGATTGTAAAACCTTGATTTGGAGGACATCAATTATTAATTTAATCAATAGATTATTTTGGTTGGTTCTAATGACACATTAATAAAGTACCATACAGTATTTCTCTATGTTGGTATTTTTTAGTTTTTCTCTATAATTGAATTGTTTATATTTTTTACAGTATTGTTTGTGCATTGCCAGTCAGAAGTTTGGTTGACTTTATGATATTTTGTTCTCTAGCATGTTTGAGCAGGAAACTACAACAATTGTGTAGTGTGGTTTTTCTTGTTTATCTGGTAACACTTTATAATGACGAATCCTTTATAGATGGAAAATTGAAAGTTAACTAATGTTTAGTAAATTGTTATTTCACTATTAACAAATAGTTATTTTACTGTTAACAAACAAAAATATATATTTAACAATGTTTATTAATCATTATAAATGCTAAAAATGTACTGTTTATTGTTGAACACATTATATCAATTATATACAATATTAGTTATTGGATATTGATTTAAAAAAAATTGTAAACCTTTTAATTAACTGGTTATAAACATCTCCAAAAATTACCTAAATAGATGGACCAGATATTCCTAACACTTTGATAATATTTGCTAATTGGTTTATAAACCGTATCCATACAATAGTTTCCCTTTATTTTACCAGGCAAGTTGACTGAGAACACTTTCTCATTTGCAGCAACGGTCTGGGGAGAAGGGGGGGAGAGGAGAATTAATGAATTGAGAGATAGGGATGATTAGGTTGCCATGATGGTATGATGGCCAGATTGGAAATTTGTCCAGGATACCAGGGTTAACACCCCTACTCTTATGATAAGTGCCATGGGATCTTTAGTGACCACAGAGAGTCAGGACACCCGTAACCCGTTTAACATCCCATCTGAAAGACTGCACCCTACGCAGGGCAGATGTCCCCATCACTGCCCTGGGGCATTGGGAATGATCTTTAGACCAGAGGGAAGAGTGTCCCCTACTGGCCCTCCAACACTACTTCCAGCAGCACTGGTCTTCCATCCAGGGACTAACCAGGCCCGACCACAGGGTGAGCATCCGGTTTGGCAAATTGACGCAAATGAGGAAGTGCCTTAAACCTGCATTCTATCTGAATTCCAGCTAGGGGCGATATGCCTGGTTGCAAAAGAGCTCAGTTTCTGTAATAGTCTATGAGAATGAGAGACATAATATACTTGATTAACTAAAGGTAATAATCATTTTCATAATGAGAATATGATCTCAATTGCTAGATTTAAGCCTTCTGCAATTTATCATGTTGTTCATTTTTTTAATTTTGGTGTCGTTGATTTTAAAATCGGAAATAAAGAAAAGGGGCGTTTAGGGCGTGGCTATGGCATTCGGTTGTACGACAAGACACTCAAATGAGTTGGCAGTTCACTTTTTCCGGTAAGTAACACTACATTTTGTTTGACATTTTGTTTTAATACTGTTTTTTGTTAGCATCCCAATTAATATCTGTTAGCTAGCTAGATTACTCTAGTCTAAAAGTGTCACATCCGCAACCAAGATACCAAGTAATGGCAAATTCGATAACCCAAATCAGATCTTAACAAACCAATGGGTGACATCACACATGGTTATATCCAGTAATTATACAATCTATGGGCCCGACCCTGCTTAGCTTTAGAAACAAATCAGCAGTGCAAAACAGGGCTCTATTCTGTTGGCCTATATGGTTATTATACAGTTGCAATTGATTATTATAATACATGGCTAAATGGTTTAGAAACACTTACATAATTAATACTTTGTCAGTAGTTAGTAATTGGTTTGTAAACCATCTATAAATATTGTATGGATGGTTATTATAAAGTTGCAACTGATGTTTGTAATAATTAGTCAATGATGAATAAGTGGTCTATAAAGCATCAAGTAACTTTATTTGGCACCATTAAATCTGTTATTGATGTTTCATAAAACAGTGATTTGTGCAATGATAATAGGTTGACTTATCAGCAAATTGAACACTGTTTGGATACGGTTTACAAACCAATTAGTAACCATTAACAAAGTAATGGAAATATCTGGTCCATCTATTTAGGTAATGTTTATAGATATTTTATAAATGGTTTCTTAAAGGTTTACAAACCATTTTCTATCATTACTTAATAACTAATTTTGTATATACATGATATAATGTGTACAACAATAAACTGTTAATTCATAGCATTAATAATAATTAATAAACATTATTAAATATAATTTTATTGTTTGTTAACAGTATAATAACTATTTGTAAATAGTGAAATAACAATTTATTAAACATTAATTAACTATCAATTTACCATCTATTAATGATGGTTATTATAAAGTGTTACAGTTTATTCTACTGTATTTATAGGACCATTTATAATGTGAAATATTTCTCATCTTCAACCGCTTATCCAGGGTCAAGTCATGGGAGCAGCAGCTCTAGCAGGAGACCCCTAACTCCCCTTTCCCTGGCCACATTAACTAGCTCTGACTGGGGGATCCTAAGGCATTCCCAGGCCAGTGTGGAGATATAATCTCTCCACCTAGTCCTGGGTCTTCCCCAACAAAGATTGACTGGTAGATCGAGAGCTTTACCTTATGGCTCAGCTCTCTTTTTGTCACAATGGTGCAGTAAAGCAAATGCAACACCTTCCTTGCTGCTCCAATTCTCCGGCCAATATCCCGCTCTATAGTCCCCTCACTAGCAAACAAGACCCAGAGGTACTTAAACTCCTTCACTTGAGGTAAGGACCCATTCCCTACCTGGAGAACGCATTCCACCGGTTTCCTGTTTTCCGGTTTGTATAGGTGCTACTGCAAAACTGATGCAAACTGATCCAGTGAGTGATGAACATTACTGACAGATGAAGCCTTCAGGAACACATAATCCGCAACGAGTAGTGATGAGATCCTCAGCCCACCAGACTGTAACTCCTCCCAACCACCAGGACACGGCTCTCGCTTTGAGCGTACAGAGATTGGATGACCCTGAGAAGAGACCCCCTCACCCCAAACTCCCACAGCACCTCCCACAGTATCTCCCAGGGCACCTGATCACACGCCTTGTCCAGATCCACAAAACACATGTAGACTGGGTGGGCAAACTCCCAGGCCCCCTCCAGGATCCTTGACGAAATCCGCATTGTTCCTCTTCAATCTGAGGTTCGACTAACGGCCAAGCCCTACTTAGCAGCACATTGGAGTAGACTTTACCAGGGAGGCTGAGAAGTCTGATACCCCTATAATTGGCACACACTTTCTGGTCCCCCTTTATAAACACGGGAACCACCACCCCCGTCTGCCTCCTTTGGCACTGTCACAGACTTTCACACAATGTTGAAGAAACATGGCAAACACAGCCCCCCCCCACCCAAAGCCTTCAGCATTTCTGCACGGCTCTCATTAGTCCCCGGGGCTTTGCAACTGTAGAGTTGTTTGACTTCCTCAGTGCCCTCCACCAGGGAAATTGACAATGACCCTCCATCAGCTTCAATGTCTGCCTCTATAATAGAGGGCGTGTCAGTCGGATTCAGGAGTTCCTCAAAATGCTCCTTCCACCGCCCGATTATCTCCCCAGTTGAGGTCAAAAGTGTCCCATCCATACTGTACACAGATTAGATGGTTCCCCGTTTTCCCGTTCTGAGGAGCCGAATGGTTTTCCAGAAGCACCTTTGTGCTGACTGAAAGTGTTAAATGTTACATCTGACCCCAATATATTAGCAAAAACTAACTGAGAGATGGGTTTTTTGAAAATGAGAGTGTATGGATTAGACTAAACTGATGTCAATACAAGTCCAGGTAGGGGTAAATAGACTCAATAGACTTTACCTTCACTTATCCTTAAAGTTCAAGGTCAGAATATTCTCATCAGAGAACATTAGTTTCACTCTGGAGTATTGTAGATTAGTGACAAACAGTCCCAATGAAAGCCATTTCAATCCCATTTGGTAGAACCAAAAATGAAGAAATGTATACCCACTTCCATGGCTGTTTGAAGATGACTGTTTTCTTCTTATTTCATTCAGATATCGGTGCTGTTTATGCCAAATTGCTTTTCCTTCCTTTGATGTATTCTGCATTCAGAGTAAATACATCCCAGAGCTCCATTGAGAATTTCACCCTCACCCTTGAAGTTAAATAAAGTTCACACTGATAAGCACAAGCCTTGAATGTAAGGTAAATAAACAGCTTAGTATTACAGAAAACATGTTTTACATGCATCCTAAAACCAGCCAGTCACATATACCGTCAATCACTCACACATACACAAATAAGCCGTATACTTCACTGGCGAAACATTGTAATGTATCTTTGAATTCTAATTAATAACATAATTGGAGAGCAGGTCTGCCTGAAATGCAAATGTTCTGTAATTATGCCAACAGGCCAGACTTGTCAACAGATGTGGTAGAATATTTATTCTCATATTTTCCATATCAGACAAGTGTATTTAATCACTCAAAATGTGTAACTACCCTAATCACACCAACAGATGACAAAACAATGATTCTTCTCATCAGACACTGTCCAAATCTGGCCCAAGAGCCATATGTTCGATGCTCCTTGTTTAAAACTTGATCCAATCCCATGGGTATTTAGAGTAAAAATGATTACATATGAATAGAAACGCTGTATTTATTTATAACTTTTGGTTGGATTTTTCCTTGTTTTAGTTTCTTTCAAATCTGCCATTTTGTCCCATTCTTCTTTAGCCGTGTCTCGTCAGAAAACTTCAGCAGGTGTAGGATTGTCGGAAATTGAATACATGCTTCCTCCAACCATGTGTCATCCAGTATGTCATCAGATTAATATAACACTGCTCATTTAACACGTCACCACATGTGTTGGGAAGTTACATATTTGTGAACTGCAATGCCCTCCACTGATTGTGGCAAAACATGAAAAACAATATTGCTTATCCTCTTGATCTTTCATTACAAAACAAATGTATAGCCAAAGACTCTCCAAGGAGTTGGAGAATTGCAGACATTAATTGTTTCTTGGGATCAGAAAGCCTCTAAAACTACTATTAGATGCACTAAGTAATACATAACTATATGTTGTTTTGGAGGGTTGCAAGGGAATAAGCGTTTGCTGTCATCAAACAACAAACTGAAGTGCATACAGTTTGCCAAAAGTCACAGGAACTTTCAATGGGCCCAGGTTCTATGGTCTGATGAGACTAAATATACCTTGGAATCTTAACAGTGACATCTAAAACAAATAGAAAGAGTAAAGAAAATATCAATCATGGTCACCAGTAAGATATTAACTCCATTTACCTGATCATTTTGTCTTAATTAGGGACTTCCCAAAACTTGTGAACTCAACAAGTAACTGAAAAGTAATCGTAAAAGTAACTTTACCCAACACTGATTATGACTGTGAATTACCGTAATGACTGCTGAAGATTTAATAAATAAGTAAATATAAATCAGTCATTTCCAACAGTGATAGACATTTGCCGCATTGGTATTTTCTTGTACTTATGTTTAAATTGACACTGTGGTCAATTTCTATAAAAAACATGAAAATGCCTGTGTGTTCTAATTATTTTGACAGTCAGTAGTTTACAGTGCCTTAAAGTGATTACAAAGAAAATTAAAGTCTGTACAAAATATAATGGCCGTACATTAAAATAGACCACATCACTAATACCATAATCACCAAAAATACTTTCTGAGAGAAAAGTTTAAAGGAAGAAATTATCTGACCTTGTTGATGGTCGAATGTGGCCTAAGGGCAAAACATTTTTAAAACTCTTGGTCTAAATCAAAAGGTAGGAAATAGGAGAGGCGGCACTTCAATATATGTATTATCATGTATTTATTTCTTACCAGAAAATAGAACTTCCATTTTATCAAGGGACCTGGCCAAGAAGACTGCAGTGCAGAAATCAATACAACATTAAAAATATCTTAAATATATCTAAATTCAACAAAAACTAGATTCAACCTACAGTATAGAGAACATTTATACTCCTCCGGAACAGACTTGCATCTGTTTTCATGTTGTTCAGGGGCATACACATCTAGGAAAGGCACAGATGGTACTTTACATTTTCAGTTATTACAGATAAAGAGGAATATAGCCTAAGGTGCAATCCCTCCAAACATATTGTTTCTGGCTAACTTCCTGGTAGAATAAGATTTGTGATGAGAAGCAAACATCCTGCACACATTTCCCAATCTTTGACTCTCCTGAGCGGGCTGCAAGTTGTTACAGCAAGGCAAAAAATGTAGAAATTGGGTAGAGGAGATCTACCTTATCCATTTGCAAGCACAACATTTACAATGAGCTCCATAATTCAATGGACAGTGAATTTATTTTGTTGTAATTTTGGTTCTGTACTGTAGCACTTTTTAGTTTGAAAGAATCCAATGACAATGAGGATGAAATGCAGACTGTCAGCTTTAATTTGAGAGTATATTCATACATATCTGATGAACTGTTCAGAAATGACAACACCTTTTGTACATGGTCAGCCCCCCCCCATTTTGAGGCACCATTTTCAGGCATTATAACACACCCTAAGCATTTAAAAAGCAATGGCCTATATTTTCCTTAAGAGCCACACAAGAATTTTCCATCCTTGAGACTCATTATCAGTTAAATTTAAACAATTTTTAAAAACACACAATTTGCAGACCAAATAGACTACAAGCCTGTTTGGCAAAATTTCCCTACAGTATGGCCAGTCCATCTCTAGGTCTACCATAACTATATATTGTACAGAGGTATCTCACTTTCTGTCTCAAATGGCATTAAAACATTCTCTACACATAAAATATGTCCAACTTCACCTAAATAGGGAATCACAAAAGATAATAAAAATATTAAAATAAAGCGACAACAACAGCATCATTTGCAGTCCCCTCCTCTTGTATGTTTGAAGTAGACATTGATACCGGCATCCTTGCATTGTAAAATGCTGAATTGTATTGACAGAACGCAGACAACTACCATATGTAAACAAAGCTTCCTCAAAATGTTAATTAGCTGTGAAATTCTCCAAGCTTTAAGCACATCCTTTGACAAGCTATCTACATGTGACATTTACAATGGTTAACAACCCTGAAGGAAACGTAAATGGGGCATAAAAACCAACATTTACACTCTAGGTGTCAACCTGTTGTTAGTTTTAGAGCAGACTTGCGGTAATAGGTTAGAATACAGGCCTCATTTCCATATACATAGATTAATGCAAAAAAAGAGAAAGACAAAATAAAATCAGGATCAGCATTAATTCCAGCACCAGATTATATAAGACATCAACTCGCAAAAGCCAAGGAATACTAAGTAATGTCTCTCCGCCAGTCCCTCTGATGTCAGAAAGGGTTGTGAGAATTAACGGCCTGCAGTGCGATGTGCCAGCTAACTAGGGCAAGCATGGGTGCCGCTGCCACCCGCCAGCCTGCTTGCCTTTAGAACTCCCCTCTTCCGCATAGGGGAACTGCTGCTTTCAAGCTCTCACGTCTGAAGACGATGCAGAGATCACAGAACAACAGACATTAAATGCCTGTGTTTCAAATCCCTCTACCTCTATTCACCTTTCTTTTCTGACCCACCGCCGCTGAAGTTGAAACATCAAACTTGAATGCAGAGTTAATATTGTCTGTGTTGTCCGCTTCTATTTGGCTACAGGGCAATGACACAAGCAGCCATCTAATTCACCTAATTAAATGAATTTGCTGAGAATTTAATCAGGCGTTCTATCTTTAATATCATTCAAATACATGGAACAGGCTGGTGGTGTCCGAGGAGTGGTTTGTGAACCCCTGGGGTGAGAGACATTGAAACAAAGAAAGAAAATATGTTCTCTCTCACTGCCTGCAAGGTATCACATCCTTAAGAGATCCTTACCAGCAATATCTAAAACACTAACTTTAGTCTTGTAAGGGTGTAATGACTACAAGCACTACTAAGGGGTGTCAAACATATTGCCCATGAGTCTGTAAGGGAGACCAATTTGGTGCTGGTAGTTTAAGTAATATACATATTGCTTTCAATGTATTTTAACATTACAAACAAATCCAGATAGAAAGATTCCTGACAGGCCATATTGCTATTAACTAATTGTCACATTGACAATTCCCAAATCTTGGGCTATAAGACTATTGGATAGCCCCCTGAATAAATGTGGCCCCCTGGACTTTCATAAAGGCCTACATTAACTAATGTGGCCCCCGGACTTTCATAAAGGCCTACAGTAACTAATGTGACCCCCGGACTTTCATAAGGGCCTACATTAGCTAATGTGGCTCCCAGACTTTCATAAAGGCCTACATTAGCTAATGTGGCCCCCAGACTTTCATAAAGGCCTACGGTAACTAATGTGGCCCCCGGACATTCATAAAGGCCTACAGTAACTAATGTGGCACACTAGCTCTATCTAATGGAACTTGGAGCACGCTCTGTCTGGCTATGACGAAGCAGCTGCTGCGGTACTGTGATCCAATGGTAAAGAGAGAAGAAGAGGGAGACAGTGAAACAGAGACAGGAAGAGAACGAGAGCTATACAAGGGAGAGTTGGTTTCAGAGATACACAGTGTAATGATAACATAAAGGTAAGAATTCAGGTAGCTCAAGATCCACTGATAAACATATTCAGTTTCTGAGAGCCAGTTCAAAAAGCCACCTGGAAAAAATCATTTTGCACTTTTCCCTTTCATCGATCAACAGTTGAAGGGAAATTCCACAGTAAATCAGTTTGATAATATAGTATTTACAAACGTTAACATATAGGATTATGATGTCCTATACATTGTTCTTTCTGCCAATACACCCGAGATGAGCCAAAAGTACATTTTGCCATCCACTCGGTCCCCAGCAAACAATATTACGTTGTGACGACGTCACGTGCTGGTCAGTTTTCGTCACCCTTACGTTAGCATATGACGTTGCCACAACCGGCAAAGTGAAACCCCCAGAGAGGTCGCTACGACGTCGCCAACTAACGTTGTCATTACGTCGCCAGTAGGTCGGGACAAAGTTTTCAAATGAAAGTCGCCAATTCGTCGTTAAGTGACTTTTCACAGTACGTCGGCATTACGTCGGCATTACGTCGGCATTACGTCGGCATTACGTCAGCATTACGTCGCGACCACGTTATGTAATTAAGGTCGCCGATTCGTCATTTGACGACTTTTGGCAGTACGTCGGCATTACGTCCACTGTACGTCATGACCACGTTGTAATTAAGGTCGTCGATTAGTCATTGGATTACTTTTAGCAATATTCATTCATTCTGCAGTGGATTTCTTGACATCCATTTATACTATAGCAGTTATACCTGCCACTTCTGTATCAGTCTGCACTTGAAATACCACAAGGTCCAGAATTCAAATGAACTTCGTGCCCACTCCCTAGCGAGTTGCTTCCAGTGATGTTAAATGACGGCTAATGCCCCTGGCTTAGTTAGCCAATATCTGTCACAGATACATTTTGAAATAAGGTCGCAATTATCACACAATATGCACGACAAACAGACAGCTGATTAATTAATTATATTACGGTTTATTAATTAATTATATTATGGATGCAATAACAACATCATATGCAATGACAAATAGGAAACACAGCGAACATATAAATTGGAAGCCATATGGAAGAAACATGTCAGTAGCTTACCCAATCAGGCTCTGTTGTGTAGACGGCAATGACGAAATGCATCCCCGGGAAGGGAGCTAATACAGTAGTCCCGACTAGGGATGTAGTGGAGGGTAAACACAAGTAAACGCAGTATACGCACCTTTTGATTTGTGAAATGTTTACTCTCCATTTCGTTTAGCTAATTATCGGTTACCCACTTAATATTTCTTCCCTTCGTTATTCAACACTTAAAATGTTAATAAATTCTAATCACACCAATAACCTCTTTTCCAACTTGTGAAATAACAAATGTTTTTACTCCCCTGTGCATACTGAACTTTCCTCGCAACAATGGGTTCATTTACAATTCTGTTCAACAGCAATGTCAGTTCTCCTAAGTGTGATGATGGTAGTGATGTAGCACACAAGGTGCCAGTCAATTTTTTTAAATAGCGTCTATATTAGCTACTATTAGTTAACTCCCGCGTCTGTTTTAAAAATAGACTCATTTAAAACAAAGCAGACTCTTGGAAAATTTGTGGTCAAAACAGTAAATTGCTGATATTTCCCTCAGGTGTCTACTAATACTAGGGGATGTGGTTTCTCTCCAAAAAAAGTAGCGGCCATAATCGGCGAGCAAAATTGCTGATTAATAATTATTTAGAAAACTCATAATCGGCCATAATTAATCGGCCAGTCCGATTAATTAGCCGACCTCTATTAGAAACGGTATATTTTGTAAACAACTAATCGAACTACTGTGGCTGGATGACAAAGCACATTAGAGTACCTAGACTGTTAAATGCTTCAAAAGGGAATCAGTGCTTAGGGAGTCATTTATAAAGTAAAATGAGGTGCTAAAATAGTGCACTAAACATAGCTACAATTTATTTTCACAGACATGATTTGTTCTCAATACAAAATAGGTTGAATAAACTGGCTTGTTTGTCCTCAGTCTAGCTGGCTTTGGTTGTCTTTTAACATTTAAGAACGGTCCTCAAACATGTACTGTCAGATATCAGAATGTAAAAGAAATTAAAAAAAATATTTTTATGCCAAGTCTTAGTTAGCAGGCATTGTGTTAGGCAGCAACATTGTCGAGGGGGCAACCTTATAAAGAAATGTGTCTGTCCCAAAAAGCAGGAAACCCGCCATTGTAGTTCTTTACAGTAGTTCGAAAAAAGACAAATTATACGTTCCAAAATCAAGGACAACCAAAGCTTGTATGTGTAAAGCTTGTAGCGAGATCAGTAATCAGTATGACAGGGACACTTATTTTCGCGGCAGAAAAAGTGCCTATATTCATTTTTCTATCTTGACAGTTCTTTAAATCCATGCTGTGATGTAGTATGAAGGAATTTAGAATCTCATGCTCTCTCTTGCCAAGCATGAGTGAAACATATCTCATTGTCCTACAAATGTCTGGCAGAAGCTCCCAGTACCTACAGATCACTGTATCGTGGCTTGCTCCTTTAATGTTTGCTGTTTCTGATTGTTTACAGTTATTTCGGATGGGAATACACCTCCCAACACAAGCCACTCAGTCGTTGTTCAATTAGACAGATGAACTGATGATTTATGCATTTTTGCAGAAGTGCTTTGCGATCACATCAATACAGAAATGTTAACAGACTGGATAATAGAATTTGCATTTATGTGGCATTACAGTTCTGGCCTGGTCCCAGGTCTGTTGGTGCTAACAGCTGTAAGAGATGCCTATAGAGCAAATATGGTGCTGGTAACAGACTATTATGGCTGCTTTTCCCAACTGACTTGGAAGCACAAAAAGTGTTAGCAAATAAATAACATTGTCCAATTGTGATATTGTCCACAAAAAATACATTCATCGGTGGGGACAGCTGCCTTACTGCCTCATTTATTAACACCTGTTGGGACACCTAAGCTGCTAATAGAAAAGTAAGAGCAGCCACAGTAGATCAACAGACTTAAAGAGGAAGAGGGACAGATGGACACATTATTTACAAACAGTCTATAGCTGAGTCTAACTTATAAGCTCCAAAGTGTCTCCTGATAACAGCAGCACAGTGGGAACCTGCCCAAGAGCCTGTCAGCAGAGACAAAAGAAGAAAAAGAAGACAAAGAAGAAGAAGACGAAAGAAGAAGAAGACAAAGACAAAAGAAGACGAAGACATTTACACCACCTTGGGAGCATTAGGCTAAGACTTTTCACTACAGCTCAATGAAATTGAGAGAGAGTGAGCACGCAAACATTGTAGCTAAGAAAGATATTATCAGTGTCATGTTTCCTTTGGTGCATGCAAGTCAAAAGAAACATAGAAAAAAAGCCACAACCACATAAAAATAAGCCACCTTGCCATCTTCAGCATACATTGTATGAAGTAGTATTTTAAGAGGTCAACAGATGCTTGCTTTGCAACTTGTTTTAAGTGAGAAATATGGAAAGCTTGCATACAAACTGAAAAAAGAACATCACTTTGCAATGCACAGGTGTTGTTCAACATAGAGTGTTCACTGAATTTAAAGTGAAACCTATTTTTCAGCCTGATCTCTTAGAAATCCGTGAAACGGCCACGGAGTATGAACATCTGAATCCGTGACAGTTCCACGGAATGGCAGAAAATTCTGTGAAATGAACACGGATCAAACTCTGTGGCAGTTTCACGGAAAAGTCAGCGATTGGCGCACAGTGAGACCTTGCTGTTAACTCGATGTAAGCCTTTCCCAAACCCCTAACCTAACCTTAACCACTCAGGAACCTTGCTGTTAATTCGATGTAAGCCTTTCCCAAACCCCTAACCTAACCTTAACCACTCAGAAACCTTGCTGTTAATTCGATGTAAGCCTTTCCCATACCCCTAACCTAACCTTAACCACTCAGAAACCTTGCTGTTAATTCTATGTAAGCCTTTCCCAAACCCCTAACCTAACCTTAACCACTCAGAAACCTTGCTGTTATCTCAATGTAACTTGTATTATGTTGTAATTTATTGTTTGTAACCATGGTTATAGTGAGTAAAAAATTATAAAAAAGCACATTTGCAACACGTCTCCATCGCGCTGGTATAGAAAACAGAATATATGCAAAGTGTCCGCATGGATTAGAACTCGCAACCTTTGGAATGTGAGTCGCATGTTTATACGCCTGTACACCATCCCCAACCTACCAACCTGCAAAATCTACGCTATTTACACTCTGCTACATCATGCTGCGATTCCGTGAAACTGCCAGAGATTTAGAAGATAAGTATCCGTGGTAGTATCACGGATTTCTGAGAGATCACGTTGTATTTTTCATTGTTTAACATGTTATTTTAAATTAAGACAAATGTACATTTCTGAAAATAAAAAAGGTTAGGTTATTGAGTTTTGGTTTCAGTTTAACGTTGGTCTTAAGATTTATAAACAAAAGGAATCCATGGGCTCACATCTATTGGTGTGAAGGTGGTGGCGTTTCTGTAACTATGACAACTACCATAGCAATATTATCTCAGACCTGTCTGAATGCAGACAAATCCCATTTGTCACTTGTAAATGCTGTTAGAAAAAAATAAAACAGACTATTAAGGCCTGCGGTGTGATCAAAGCACAATACACATGAACCCGCCACTTAGTAAATAGCATAATTTAGCAGACACTCTTTTCGCGCAATATGCAGTGAGTGTATACATTTTCATACTGTCCTACTGTGCATATATTTTCATACTGTCCTATTGTGCTGATATTTTCCTACTGTCCTACTGTGCATATATATTCACACTGTCCTACTGTGAGAATAAAATCAAAACCCTGGTTTTGTAGGCGCCAAGGTCTACTAACTGAGCTACGCTAGGCTTAATATGAAGCAATTCATCTACATTTCTCCTATAGTTAGTATGGATTTTCGAACACAGGCCAACTCACAGTCCTCCCAAAGCTTTGCCACAAAAATCCACACTGCACCTCATATCTGTGTCAGCATCCATTATTGATTTTAAATCAATAACTCATTTCTTAGCTGAGCCACTGCAATTCTACAAAACAATGTAAACATTGCTATCTTTTGTGATCACAAAATGCCAAATGGTTATGTAGTAATACACTGGAACCCTGCAGGGACCAGTTGCTCTGCTCTAAATTACATTCTTATACGGACAAAAGTAGTGCACTAAATAAGAAAGAGGGTCTCATTTGGGAACACATTATGACTCAGTAATTCTTATTTTTCTTGTCCGTCCCGGCACTGAATGCAGCTATTCTGCACACACAGGTGTTCATCAACCAGGGTTCTTGCCTTCGGCACAACAGACCATCACATGATTTCTCTTGGCACAATGCATATGGGAGACCATCAAGGATGCAAACAGTCCCTCAAACTATATCAAACACACCGTTGATGCCCAATGTTAGCCATGCAGTTAAATTATTCTATTCTTTAGAGCCCTGATAATACCTACCGCCTACCTTTTGATGTGCTTGTCAAGGCTGGGCCTTGGGATCACTGGCTAGGTCGCATCCAAAATGGCTGCTCCTTATAGCAAGCTACTTAATGTAATCCCATGGACCTACCGAGGAGATTGGGTTGCAAACTCTGTCAGAGCAAAAACTGTGCAGTGTCAGTTAGGGAAAGCATATGCATTATTAAGGACATTATAATGGGCAACATATTACCAACGTTTTCACCCTTCCTCATTTGGGTCATATCTATGGTATCTATTTGAGTCATATCTATGGTATCTATTTGAGTCTGTCGTTATAACAACATTAAAATGATTTGGGAGGGTTAAGCCTTCTTCCTCATCTGTGGCGACAAGCCATTCTGCTTTTTCCTCCTTGTCGGAACATGAATTCACAAAGTCTACAACGTAAGGGCACATTAACTCCCCTGACAACCTCGTTTAGCTGTGCAGGTGCACAAGCCACCTGAGGGAATTGCTAGGGCACCATTAGATGAGGAGATCCCAGCTAACGATGGCTACCTGGACCCTGGCTATCATTTTGCATCCTCTGTGGGGTTTCGCAGCAACTCATTCGCTATAGCAAAAGCCAAAGCTTAAAACTAGACTATGGTGGTAAGCTTCGTGCAACAAAAAAGCACCTAGACACTGTGCCACCTATGAGATGTGGGCTGGTTTAACAGACAGAATTAGCCATAGTCCCTGAAAAGATGTCCCACCAATGGAGAATCGATAAGCATGATTAACCAAGTGGACCCATGACCACTTTCTATGGAAATTAAGGTATTTACCAGTTCTTTATGAAGATTAACATGTTGCAGCACGTGTAATTTGGAAACTTGAGCAAACCATCCTCATGTATAGTCATAGAGCACAAATATAATTACAGAAAACTGAATTTGATGAATATTTCAACATGTGGAGGAACACTTCACTTAAGTATTTTGTTGATCGTTGTGTAAATACATAGCCTATTGAACACGAGACAGGTGTGTGTGTGTGTGTGTGTGTGT
>JACXGM010010696.1:0-25824 GCA_016801145.1 Umbra pygmaea | reverse complement strand
GCGAGATTCCGTGTTATAAGTTAATTCTGTTTTTATTTATAGATTCCACGATTCCGTCTGTGTTTTCTGCAACGCGGAAACCATAGGGCCCTATTGCTGGCATAGTAGTGTTGCCAGGTGAACGGTACTTGCGTATAGCTATGGCCGGTTTTGAGCGCGTGCAATTAAAAACTGAGCTCCTGCTTTTGGGGCTTTCTCATGCGCCTGTATTTTCTGCTTTAGGAAAATGTGTAGCACCAATTTTTGCTCCATCTTTTGATTTCAACAACGTGTGCACGTGTTTCATTTGTATTTGTACTGAAGAATACATCAATGTTAGTACCCACAAATTCTAAGAAGTGTGTATCATGTAACCATTTTGGATGTAGCCTTCATCTATAAGGACCTTTAATGATCTTGGCCACATCATATATTAGTGTAACGGGCCATGATCAGAAATCACAATAGTGTCATAACTAACGTCATATTTGTGGGAATAATTGATTTGAAACCAAGAAGTAATCTATACGAGAATATGAGTTTGATGATTGGGTAAAGCATGAGAATTCTGATTTGTTTGGATATTGTCTTCTCCATGGATCTAATTCCTGCATAAAAGTCTGTAATGTTTTCCTGCTTTGCGCATGAGTTAATTATGCTCTTGATTCTATCAAGTTTTGTTGACAGGGTTGTATTAAAATCTCCTCCATTCATGAGTTGGCCAGACATAGGAACTAAAAGTAAAAATAAGTCTTCAAAAAACTGTGTTCTATAACTGGACCATATAGATTTACAAGTTTTCTCTTTTTGTCAGTGAGTAGCTCTTCAAAAATGTAATATCTGCATGCCTTGTCAGATATGACATTCAGTACTTGAAATGGAACAGATTTGTGAATCAATGTTACCGATCGTGATCGATCTTCGGCCATCCTGCACTTGCTGAAGGAGTTTACAATGTGACAATAATAATAAAAATAATAATGATCAGAAATGTTTTTGTTGTACAGACTTGAGGAGAAGTCCAAGGTTGAAGAATTTTGCTGCTAGGAGACATTCTAGCTTTTACTCGAACTCCCAACCTCGCTCCCGTAACCTGGAGAGAGCTTTATCGTCCTCCCAACTTCCACTCAGTGATGGCAAATTAGGTAGGAATGTTTTATATTACAGTTCAGGGCTTTCACTAATGACTGTGTTGGTAAAAGAGTCTTCTGTCATATATTCAGGTATGTTTATTTGGGGACAAATAAGACATTTTATAGAAAAAAGAATTCAAGTTAATTTGTGTTAAATTAACTTTTTGTATATAATTCATGTTTTACACAGTTTATTATAAATGTAATAAACTAAACATTTTAGAACTGTATGATACTTGTTACTTTTGGTACAATCTGGTATTTTTATAAAATGTCTGAAAAGAAGTTGTCATCCAGCATCCATTAATTAATTCTTATTAAGTATCAAATGATTTTAATGACTGATTGACTATATGTAATTATAAATCATACTCCATGTATTACTGGAACGAGAGATCGTGGAGAAATATAAGAGAAATACGTACAAATATGTGAGCAAAAATCACATATTTGATAACAAATGCAATCATCACATTCCCAGTAAAAAGCTTTTCATGTTAATTATCATGTCAAATAAAAAGTGCAGTAGTATAGGCATTAGTCAGCCACACAATCTTGCCTACATACCCTAGCCTCCTCTGGGATAATTTGTTCTGATCACTCCCTGATGGGAGCCTGTTAAATGTTACTGTATGGATGAAGTGGTGGTGTGAAATGCAAGTTTAGTCTTTAAGTAGTGACAGACAACCTGATTCTAATTTAATGTGAAATGTTTATTTTTTTCTCAATCTTCTGCTCTTTTTTGCTTTTTTTACTCAAACAACAGGCCTAGAGGCAGTAAATTCTCATTGAGATTAATTTATTTTCATAATGGAGTTAATCCAGTTCATATATTGTGACAGCTATTAAAGTTGTCTCACTAGTTATATTTGGTGACTATTCTATAGCCATATTTTGACCATTGAGTTGCTGTAGGTGCAGTAAACCTGCGGTCAGTACAGTCTCCGGTACGACTTCTGTTTGGAGCCACTCAGTCCCCTACTACAAGGTCCAGCCAGAGGCAGTTGTCTGTAAACTCAGTGTTTGAGGTAACTATGCTACTTCATTGGAGCTCTTCAGTGCATTTTCTCCCAAGCCAAGAATACTTATTCTGATTATATTTTTATACGTATTGCTTTTTCAAACAGAGTCCAAAGCAAACTCCTACAAAGTCACCTGTTAGACATCGTAGGTCTGCCAGAGGGAACCAGACCTCAAGGAGTCCTCCAACTCCAAAAACACCCAAGACTCCCAGGTCCTCCAGCATCCAGGGCTACTCAGTTAAAGATTCCCCGGTGGCGGGGCCCTCTCACATGCAGGCTGTCATGGCCCAAATCAGATCCCCAGCCAGAAGGAGCCTGGTGCTGGAGACTCCCCAAAAATGTAGCCCTCTGAAGGGTATTTTGAGGACCCCGGTCAAGACGTTACTGGATTGTCTTTCTCCCGCTGGGGCTCATCTGCTCCAGAGCCCACCCTGCTCCATAACGCCCAGGAAGAGCGTCACCTGGTCACCGTCTCCACTGAAGCCTAGAGCCACAGAGACCAAAGCTTCATTCAAGGTGCCAGAGTCACCTTACCGTACCACCCGCAGTTCTCCAAGGCTGTCAATAAACACCCCCAACAAGTTCTACAGTCCGATGAAGAGTCCTAACAGCAAACAACTTATTTCTATGACTCCAGAGAAAGTTGTCCCGAGGACACACAAAAATTCTCCCCAAATGATTAAGGAGCATGAGTCTGTGGGTGGTGCTAAGACGTTGCCACAGAGAAGTAGATGTCTGCGTTCTTCTGAGAAGTTTAGCACATCTATTAAGGATAACCAGCATTGCCCTGGCTGTCCCCAGAAACTATTTTCTACTCATTTTACACCACCACCTGCCCACTTCCCCCCCCCCTCTGTCAACAGTAGAACCCCCAGGAAATCTCCAAGCACCGCCCATGTCATCCTAACTCGTTTGGTAGGAACACATTTTCAAGACTCTCTCTCCATTCATCCACACCGAAGCATGTTCACACCAACAAAGGTCACCTCCATATCGTGTAGTACCAAAATGTCACCAAAGACTCCTGTCAAAACCAATCTGAGTAACTTAACAGATGCCATGTCCTCTCCAGATCAATGTTTGACCCAGATTAGCTCATGCCCAGGTGTTCCATCCAAAACCAGACACAACTTGAGATCCGAGTCCATTGGCAGCTTAATTGGATCTGACCAGGGTGTGCCAGCTAAGACTAGGAAAAACCTGAGATCCCAGTCTAGTGAGAGTTTAAATGTAGTAGCAGTAAGTGCAGATGTTACGAGTAATGAAACTGCTGGCACCATGGTCAGTGGTAGTGTGCCACTGGACCTCCAGCAGAGGGAGGCGTCTTCGGAGTCTTCCCACTCCAACTCCCAGGAGCTAAATCTTTCTGAGTTCAGTACTGCTACCACTGAGGATGAGAGTATCGACATCTCAGATGCTACCGTAGTTAAGACTAATCTCACTCACGGCCTTAAGATGAACATCTCCTTCTCAAAGAAACCATCAAAGTCAATCAATCATGTTTTATCTCCCAAACTGCCAATGCCCATCGAAATCACTACACCTGGGAAAAGCTATGGTTTTCGACAGACTCCAGACCGCCAACAGAGGGAGGCGGCAGCTCGTTTGGGGTACTCCACTGAATCACCTCGGTTCTCCACCCCTAGGTCTTCCAGAACTCCAGGCAGTCGCAAGAAGAGCCTCATCAGTCGGCAGCCCCTCACATACCAAGTTGAGCTGGAGATGCAGGAGTCGGGTTTGCCCAAGCTGAAGTTCAAGCGTACAGACTCCTTAAATGCAGGGGATGGGGCTACAAGATCCCTTACTCCCACTGCCAGTATGAAACCCCCCATGATGGACAGTTCCCTCTGCTCCAAGCACAAAGACCCTGGTTGCGTCTCACCCTTGCTATGCAACCACGCCACTCCTGCCAAGGGCACGCCAGGGAAAGGTGGATTCCAAACATACATCTGCCAGTCCTACACCCCCACACACCATCCTGCAGGGACCATGTCACCCTTGGGCACAGCAGACCTTGTCCCTTTGACCCCTTCTCCCCAGAGCATGGGGAGATCCCCCCTGGAGAGCCTCAACAGCTGGCCCCGAAAGAAGAGGGCTCTGCCTGGGGAGTTTGGGGGCAAGGAGCGAGGCCTTAAGGGAGAACCCCTGTTAGAGGAGCTGTTGGAGGATTCAGAGATGGAGGGAGTCTACAGGTTGCCAGAGACTGAAGACATAAGCGCCCCAAAAACTGTGAACGCTCTACTGGAACCACTGGCAGACATGGAATGGATGAAGGACCTGGTTCAGCAGGCTGATTGTCCAGAGCCTCTGAATGGCGAAGAGTCTTTCTGGGACACTGGAACTGTTCAGTCGGGTGAGTCTTTATCAAGGTTCCAGACTATCATTGTCCCCAACTTTATCCCCCATTTTATTTTTAATTGTGGATTTGACAATATGGCTATTTTTCTTTATCATTTAATAGGTGTGCAACTAACAACTACTTTGATATATTAATCTGTTTACTATTATTTTGATTAATCAGATTTTAAAAATCTGTTCCAGCGTTGAATGTTTTATTAAAGAATGTTTTATTTTCTCACCTCGCGCAATGTCCTGTTTAAAACTAAATGTTTTACAGGAGCTGATTTTTTATAAATACTGAATGAAGAAATGAAATCCTAACTAACTGGAAAAGCCAGGTTTTGTAATTCCTTGTTTTTTTTCCACTTTATGAATTTCCAAGTGTTTTAATCTGTACAGGTAAGGAGGAGTAGGGCACTGTAAGACTTGCAGAGTTATCCAAAGCAGCTTTAAAAATATTAACTGGAGTATATAAAGTCTGAAGTCCACAGACAGCATCCATATATTACAATAATTTCATGCATTTGGCCTCTTTCCATGACCAATTCACATGCTTCCACCAAGCACAGTCACCAAGCCGTTCCGATTCTGGTCTCATTACTTGTTCATCACGGAAGCATTTAGTTGATGAATGTGTGACCTCCCGCTCAATAACTAAATTCTTCTGTGATGAACAAGTAGTGAGACCAGAATCGGAACGGCTTGGTGACTGTGCTTGGTAGAAGCGTGTGATCGATCGTTGACCCCCCAGCACCTGCTGTGCAGCTACCGATGAAACAAGGTCAAAGGGGAATTGGATGTGACCAATTGGGGGTGGATGTGATTAAGATTAAAATAGAAATATAAAAACTAAGCACGAGATGGAGAGGGGTGGGCTATTTTCTTGGCACATAAGAAAGAAACGCAGCTCACTTAATCCAACAATCAGAAAAACTATTGTTACAGTTTAATCATGAGATTAAATATTAGTTATATTTGCTGTTTGGGCAAAATCTGATATTTCAGATGACCAGGTAAAATATGCAGGTTGCGCCAGTGCTACATTTTTCTTTGCTGTAGCCCAAGTCACATGGTTGCTAAATGTGGGTTAGTGGGTGCATCCTGGAACCTCTTTTATTAATGCAATAAGCTAATTTGATCTGTGAATAATAAAATGTCTGTCTCAGTTGATTTATGAGCAGTAGTTGATTTCTTTTTGATTACTGTTTGCAGCAGTGTCCCCGTCCAGCTCTGCAATGAGGAAGCCGGTGTCTGCTAGTGGGATTCTAACCCTGACTCAGTCACCCATGTTGTTCAGGGGGAAGGTTGGCTCTGTCACCAAGAAAACCCCTACTTTTAAAGGTGACATTGTTTAGTCTACCACCTGTAGCTTCCATCAGTTTTAAATTTCTCATTATTTTTGAGGGCTTCTCTAGGTATGTAAAAGTTGACCATCATTTACAAGTAGCTGAACATATATGTTGTGTTGTAGATGAAGCCTGTTCTCATAAGAGGATTGAGTTGGAGCACTCACCTTTCAGCCAGCCACCAAGCCGCTCTACTGGACGGAGCTACAGCAGGAAGAGACTGTTGGATTGACCTGGACTGGAAACTTTTTAGGCCTCAAAGTCCTGGCATATTAAGGTTTTACTCACCCTGTCTCCAAGAGAACAGCTTCTCCTGAAAGAATATCTGTGGATACATGTTTTCTAATATGCTGGCTTCATCGTTGATGATGCTATGACTGATCAGTTTGCTTCAGCCATACCTGAAAACATTTCTGATTCTTTACAAGATGATTGTTCTTGGTTTGTATTTATTCTTTGCCCTGTCGTGAAACCACTTAAGTAAATGTTAATATTTAGTGTCCCACAATGTACATATGTTATATACTGAAATTATTTGTAAATAAAAACGAATCCCTTTTAAAATACATTTTACGTGGAAGCAGACATGTATAATTTCCAGTTTTCAAACCTTTTTTTTCAGATGAATCCCTTTCTTAAAGGTGGACAGTGTGTAGCTACATTTTAATAAACTTTTTTGCCATTTATCTGATAAGCAATGACTCATGATCAGGGTATTTACAATAGTCCAGATTGTAGCCCTTCAAACTTGCAGTGTTGTATTGGTTTCAAATTGTTGATTTGGACACTGATATCCTACATTGGAATGCAATGAATGTACAGTATCTTCCTTCGCCTGATATCAGAACTTGGTCCCTGCACTATTGTAGAGGAATTATTTGTATGCTCAGTTTAGTTTCGAGCAGGGTCAGCTATACGAAAATGACCCGTAATTAGTCTTTTGTACACGTGGTTTATTTTTGATAGATTTACAGTTCTAATGCTGATTAGATAAGTATCCCCTTAGCAACAACCTTTGAAGGCAAATACACTTCTCAAAGAAGTTAAGGGAACACTCAAATGTCAACGGTGATTGTGACTTAAGTGATGATGAGGCAAGCCATGGCCCAGTGGTGGAGGAATTTACAGAGTGGTGTGATCGGTCCTAGAGCTTAATGTCAAGAAAACCAAGGACATGGTTACTGATTTCTGTACAACTAAATGTCTACCTACACTGTGGTCAATGGGAATACAGTGAGTGGAGTTTGTTGATCAATACAAATACCTTGTCACATCTTGACTCCAAGCTTGAGCTTTGAAGCTAATGTCAATGCAGTGTGTGAAAAAATTAGGGAAATTAGCAACTGTGCATCTTGAGGTAACTTTGTAGCTTCAGGGTGGATAGAACCCTGATGGTCATGTTCAATAGATCCTTCAATATAATTTGTGGTTTTGATCATCTAAACTTAGTGTAGAAATAGTTTGGGTAAAATTGTCAAACAAAGAAGGAAGATTATTGGTGTTAATTTGAATTATCTTACCCACTTAAACCATAAAAAACATTAGGAAAGCTAAATCCACTTGTTTGTGGACTTTGGTTCCCTCTGAGTGAAATTCGGAACGAACAGCTCAAAAAACTAATTTTCTGATGGCGATGAATTTACATTTGAAGCTGTAGTAGCATTGTATGCTAGGTCATTCATTGTTTACTAATTTGTTGGGGTTGTTTGACATGAAATATTTTGTGTTTTGTATTGTCTGTTCTATTAGTGGTTACAAATGTAAAATGTTCTCTAGCATAGGTGTAGTTGAGTGGTATCTGGGGGGATACATCATTGTATCTGGGGGGGATACAGTATTTCAAAATGCAAATGTCTTCGGGTCAAATGCCCAGACCCCCCCCCGCCCCCCCAGAGGCCATCCCCCCAATGTTCAAAATCTAACCACACCCTTGTTCTCTACACATTGTGTCTCGATGAACCAAATATATATAAGATTAAAATCTTTACATTGTACATTGTGTAATTCGTTGAGAACAAAGTTACGTAACAACCGTCAATGGAAATCGAAATTGCCAACTGATTGAGGGCTGGACTCACACTTGAAATCACAGGCTGTTCCAACTTCTGTGAATATCATTACAGCAAGTCATAATGTAGTAGCCAGTAGTGTGTATGGCCCCCACGTGCCTGTAAGCACTCCCGACAACCTCTGGGCATGAGCCTGATGAGATGGTGGATGGTGTACTTGGGGATCTCCTAGATCAGGGTATCAGTGAGTTCATGGACAGTCTGTGTTGCTACTTGGCGGCATTGGATGCACCGATACATAATGTCCCAGAGGTTCTCAATTGGATTAATGTCTGGGGATTGTGTGGGCCAGTCAATGGCATTAATGCCTTCATAATCCAGGAACTGTCCAAAGACACTGGCTTCATGAGGCCGGGTCGGGCATTGTAACCACCAGGAGGAACCCAGAGCCCACTGCACTAGCTTAAGGTCTGAGGATTTAATCCTGGTAGCAGTCAGGGTACTGATGGCTAGACATGGAGGTCTGTGTGACCCTCCAAGTATATGCCTCCCCAGACCATCACCGACCCATCGCAATGTGAACTTGCTGTCCCCTAAAAAGAACGGGGTGTCAATGGCAGACCTACTATTTCTGGTGTTCTCTGTTGAATGGCAATTAAGCTGCATGTTCTGAGCTGTGAGCACAGGACACTAGAGGACGTCGGGCCCTCATGCCAACCTCAGTCTTTCTGACAGTTTGGTCAGAAAAGTGCACACCAGTAGCTCAATTGAGGTCATTTTGTAGGGCTCTGGCTGTGCTACTGTTCCTCCTCGCATAAAGGAGCAGATACTGGTCCTTCTGCCAGGTTGGTGCCCTTCTACAGCCCTGTCCAGGTCTCTGTGTGTAACGGCTCGTCAACTGGTATCTCATCCCTGCTCTTGATGTACAAACCTTATTTTGACAGCAAACCTTATTGCAACGGCATGTAAGGATATGCCATCCTGGAGGAGCTGGACTGCCTGTGCAACCTGAAGAGGCTACACAGGTGAGCTACAGTCTGTGGCCACCACCTGCAAAACGGTTCCATTTTTGGGGGTTGTTTTGCTCTTTCCTGTCCAGTGCACATGTCACTTTCATTTGCACCAAAACAGGTAACATTGATTCACAATTACTTATGCTTTTTTAATGGACAGATTAATGTCCCTGAAGGTTAATTGACTATGTTATACTGGGATGATTGTGTGAGCAGAGTACATCTGTGAAGGTATTGGGCAATTTTCTAAAACCTTTGCATACCAGGATTGCGCAATATTCTTTCCAAAATCTTCAGGTTTTGACAAGATGTTAGATGATGGCAGAATCACAATTTTTAAGTCAAATTTAACATACACTGTATCAGGTTTGACCTGATGTACTTGTCCTTGCTGAAAGGAGAATAACCTCCGATGTCTGGTGTAAAGCAGATTGTAGCAGATTTTTCTGTATGATTTTGTCTGCTTATCGGCCTCCTCTTTATTTTTCTGAGCAACCCTGCCCGTGTTGATGTCAATCAACTATATGATACAGCCACCATCAGAGGAAAGTACTGGTATTTTATGGAGTCTATGACACCATGTATCAAGTAACATGTTGTCTAGGACCCTTGTAAGAAAAACTATACCTCAATATCAAAGGTTCACAACCATATTTCGAAGTGGGGATAAGGTTCTTTTCTGCATGTCTTTCATTCTGTCTACACCAAACCTACATCAGATGTTTGTTTCCAAAAAGATCTTTCTGACCCAAAAACCCAACTAACATCTGCAATTCTCTAGCTGTGATCTTTGGAGGTTCTTTGGTCACTCAAACCATCTTTCTCACTATACGTGGAGTTAATATAGACACACGTCCTCTTCCATCCTGATTGTTAACAATTACTCCCGTTACATTAAACTTCTTAATTATTGCCCTGATTATGGAAATGGACATTTGCAATGATTAAGCTATTTAATTAAAGCTATTTCTTTATTTATTTAGCTCAGGAAAGTGTTAATTGCACGTCATTAATGTTCGGGTCTTTCCTGTAGTTATGGCTGAATATGGGAATTTGGCCTGAGTGTCACCTCGTATTTATACCCCTAGTGAAACCGGAAGACATGGCCTACGTTTTCAGGTGAACCTATAATGTAAAACAAACCTGAATGGGAATATACATCAGTTAGATTTTACTGATAAGAGATTGTAGGGGTGCAAATACCGGTAATTGTTGAGAAGAATATTTCATTTCTTTCACATTGTTTTTATTTTATTAAATTTTACATCAATTAATGTTTTTTCTGTAAAATTTGAATTAAAGATCAAGAGGATAAACAATAAATACCTTTTTTCACAGACTGTTTCAGCCATATTTACCAAGTGTGCCAATATAGGAGAATGTCCCTTAATGGCTTCAGTTGAGCAGTGTTGAGTTAGTGCAGTTTACATTGCACATAGGATGTTTTGGAATATTAATTGTTTTTGAATATGTATCATGTATACTTTGTCAGTAGGGTCATTATTGTTGAGTATCTACACTGTAAATAAAGATCTGTAAAAAACAATATGTAACAGTATTATTTTGCCAGTATAAAAAATAATAGGCCTATTAATTCCATTATTTTACACACTGTTCCTTTAAATTAATAGCAGATAATTTAATTTATAAACCCATTAATTTTCTTGTCTGTTAATAGATTACATAATAACTAATAGGTAATAGAATAAAATAATGGAAGTTATATGGGAAAATAATTACCGGTATATTTTATTTATTTATTTAGTTGTTTTTTTTACTTTTACACAGAACAATGCATTGAGCTGGTGAAACTTGAGGACCGGCTCATATTAAGGTCTGGAGTGGAGTAAATGGAAGGATATATCTGAGTTTAATGTGTTCAACTCTATTCTATTTAATCCAGTACATAGTATATATAAAGAATAATGTTAAGAATCTACGTAAAATATGAGCAGACCGACAGGACAAATGAAAGGACCGTTACACAGTGCAGCTTCAAATATCAAACCTGACTGAGGCACATTACAGATGCCGGGGTACAGAGAATAGGCTAGCTAGTCATTATAGATACATGCATGGTAAATTAACGGTTTGTCCTAACTTTGGTTTAGTCTTTGAATTGCTGGACACGGTGGACGGAAAAGCCTAACTGCTTTAAAAGCGCACGTTCCTTTCCTGGTCACGTCTATTGTCCGTCCTTCTCTTATCAGCGGGTGTTTGATAAAGGTGCCTGATAGTGTTTCTATGGAATCACCAGCTCCTGTTCAAAGTTCATTTCTGTATGCTTCCCAGACACCTATGCGCTTTGCGCAATAGCCTGGGGACGTGGTGGTGTAACATTACCATTCATCTTTTCAGCTGTAGGCCTACTTTGCAGAATATTAACGGTATTACATCGTGTAATACCATTTAATATCCGAATAGTTTTCTCCTGAAATATAAGCCCATTGTTTTTTTCAGTTGGCTTACAAATGCCGGATAAGGGTAGGGTTACATGATGTGTATCAAGTGCTCAGGTAGGCACAATCCACTATGGAGGCAATAATGTTTACCACGCCTATTACAGGTCTGCCAGGTCGACCAAAGGCGTTCATGGGCAGTGCCATTCAGTTACTGGGTACTACAGCACGGTAAGATTATTCTATGTAGTTTTACATCTGTAGTGTATACATGCTGTACTCATTTTAACAATTGTTTTTCCATGATAATGTCTAAGCCAAATGCCATATCACATTAAAATGTTTAAAACATTTATAGTAGGCCTATATATTTTTTATTTTTCAATAGTAGACTGCTGTTCTTTTACAAAATTATACCACTTTCCTAAAATGTAGGCTACTATAAACAACCTATATTTCATTGTCATATTTTTTGCAATATTAAATTCTGCATTTCAATTGCTACAGCATGGTAAATACGCTTCTTACATAAGGTCTTCCTGTGGACTTTGATCAGATAAACCATAAGTTTTTTCTACACAGTGGGCTACGTGCGGATTTTTGTTCCCCGAGATGGCGTTGAAAGTAACCATGCGGACTGTTCAAACGGGAGGTCCTAATAAACCCCGTTAAACACAAGAAATGTATATCAAAGTCATTATTGCAATGGTATTGACTGGGCCCTATTGAATCAAGCCTGTTACTGAAAAAATTCACACTAAAAATCAAGGTGTTTTATAGATATAGTCACTGTAAAATTCACTTCCGCGTAATTACGCATATCCAAATCGTATTTGCACATTCTAAGCGTACATTATGTGTAGTGGGTTCGAATTAATATGGATAATAGACTATCTGATTCATGTTTGTAATATCTCATTCTGTGGAAAAAATGTTAATAACCCATAAGGGGGGGGTTATGACATCTATAGGCTAAATAGATTTGATCGAAGTTCATTTAATTATTCAACCATAAAGCTTGATAGCTACACCCTTGAATGACGAATTGCATGTGTACCTCGAGGGCGTGTGTCCAGTATCAACACATTTTATGGACTTTACTGTATATCCTATTTTCGATGTTTAGCCTCAGCAAAATCCAATAAATTGTCTTCCGTATGCTCTAGGCTATGCCGTTTGAGAGTTTTGAATGGGGTTAGTGTATACATACGGCATGCTAATCTCTGAAACACGGAAGTAAATTTCACGTAATTGTGTAAATTGCTTCATTTAAATTATATACAATACAGACTGCCCACGGGAGATTGGCTGCATGCTGCTAGCCTACTGCAATCTCATCCACTACGCTTTGTACTGTACTCACTTGGACCCTTCATCATTCACAACACGCACGGTCTCTAATCCAGTCACTCATTCTCACTGAAACCATCCTTTCCTTTAGACGCCTACAGTAGCACCAACCAAGGCTACCTTTTCCATCCATCCATCTCTACCTCTCGGACTGTAGAACAATGGCCAACAATTTCGCCAGACTGTTGACCTCCAAACGAAATGTGGGGATTCTGTCATTAGTTGGAGCCGGGTCTTTGACAGCGGGCTTTCTGTTTAACCGGGAACATGTCACCGCTGGAGCTAATGTACGGAGAGTGTACCCCGCCAGGTAACTATCGCCCCATCACTGCATTAACATTATAATATTGTAATGATAGAAATGTTTACATTTTCAATGTAAAATCAAGAGAATTAACATAATGTTTCCATAAAAATAATGTTTTTCCTGTGAGTAATGTATTTTAATTTTGGGGGCGTACTGATATAGGCCCTTATTGGCATGCAGTGAGAAAAAAGAAAGCTAGGCTAGTTATATTAATATAATCTGGGCTAGATTAGCCTAAATTAATTTACAATCAAAACGATTCGAGAGACGAACAGATGAGATGCCGATATTTCAGCATCAGAATTTATATTAATATGATATTTTGAGGTATTTCTTAAAACTGAACTTCTATTTGTTCATGGTAGATCGGCGGTAGACCTATGTTCTGCTTCGTGCTCTACAGTAATTTTCTGAATTCTGGTCTACCGAGGGACTGCATTTCCCCCGAATTATTTAGTGATAAAAAGCAGAATGTCCTTATGAAATGCAGGGATGATATTATTGGCAGAATCCCCCGAAAATCAAGTAGTGACCTTGTGGAATGCTAAATTCAGAACTAAAAACACAATCTGGGTTTTGGAATTATCCATTATTCTACAGATCTGTTCTACGTTTGGTGCGAGCAGATTGTGTCATACGCTATGGCTGCCCTACAGCGCTCTGATTAAACATGTCGCAGATCTACAACATGCCAGCACTCCGCCACTAGTGGTATTTCTAAGAACAGCAATAAAGATGGATCGATTGTATCACTGTAGGCTGCCTACAGTAGGCGTGCACATTGCAGCAATGCTATAACTTTTTTCAAAATATTCATGAATAAAAATGTAATTATATTCATCAATATTAATCAATTCTTATTGAAAGTTTAATTTCCACTTTCTTTGTGGTTGTTTCTCAAAGACCATGTGGATTTTTGTCTGACTGACTATTCCAACAGTGCAGAGTACCCCGACCTCCGTAAGCACAACAACTGCATGGCCAGCCACCTGACACCTGCCATCTATGCCAAGCTGGTGGATAAGGCCACACCCAATGGGTACACCTTGGACCAAGCCATACAGACAGGGGTGGACAATCCGGGACACCCCTTCATCAAAACAGTGGGCATGGTGGCAGGGGACGAGGAGTCATATGAGGTCAGAGCTAAAGACATTAGTTAAAGTGTAACTTTCACCTGTGATTTTATTTTAAAACCCCCCAAAATATTACATTTTCAATGTAAAATCAAGAGAATTAACATAATGTTTCCATAAAAATAATGTTTTTCCTGTGAGTAACCCTTTAAAGGTCAATGCAGGGAATCCATTTTGAATATTTGTTGGTTGGGATCCAAGGCCCCTCCTTTGAAGCTCATCCTCCAATGAGCTTTGAGAGGAACTGAAGAAAAAGGAAGCAAATTTATAGACTATGGCATATTTATAGACCAAACAGGAATTGTCCTTGCAAAAGCATAATCTCTTAAAGATGCACTTTGTAACTTTCCTTTCATTTGTTTGGCCTACATATGTATTTATTGAACACGGAAACTAAACAGGCACAATATAACCACTTTAAAAAAATACATAATATTATTTTGTTCATAAAATGCATTGCTTGTTAGTCAGATAAGATAAAATGTTGATTTTCCTATGCAAATATTGTTTATATTTTGTAATATTAAGATCATGTTTTCAACCCCTAATTCCAGTATGCTAGGTTATAACTGTTTACTACTAGTCCTAAAACAGTTTTTGTCTTTGTTGTCGTAGCTATATAGAGTTGTCGTAGCTATATAGAGCAGGGTTACAAAGACAAGTAACATTTTCTCAGCAGGAGAAAAGGCCATTCTACCAAATGACCACCCTTATGTCTGTTAAAGAAAGAGATAAGGAGAGTTCTTCATCTTATACATTTTGTTGCCCCTGTAAGGAGGAGGATTCAGAATAATTGCCTACGGAACAGATTTCGTTACAACCCCAGCAACATGACTTAATATGACAATGGAAAACTGGCACATTCAGGCATGGACCCAACCCCCATCCCGATTTAGACTGAGGCCAACTAGCAAGGGATTCTGCATGAATCAAAGGAGAAGCTAGTTATTTAGGATCTCATATTTGGTCTCTTCATTAGATGTTAACTTGTCTTTACATTCATCATTTGAAAGGTTCTCAATGTGTTTCTCGATAGGTGTTTGTTATTGTCACACTACGCTCGGTCTACTCATATATGATACAGTATTTGTATAGGCTAAGTATTTTTAAGCACTAAGGTCAGAGGAGGTGAGGTGTTATTATTATTATTATTATTCCTAGCCATTGTATATTTGTCATATACCACAAAACAAATAGTTTTTTACTGCTATTATACAAGTGTTACTTGATTAGAACATTTAAAAGCGTTGTTTGTGATACCTGGGTGTACAGCCTGATATACCATGGCTCCTTGGTTCATAATATACCGTAATGCGACTAGGCAACAGGATAGGTAATATACAGTAAAGTACTATATATTTCCAGGTGCAATATTGTATGGTCAGACGTGTGATGAGGATGCTATGGGTTTCAGGTGTTTGCAGAGCTCCTTAACCCGGTCATCAAGGAGAGGCACAACGGCTATGACGCAGACACCATGACCCACCCCACCGACCTGGATTCCCGCAAGGTACAGCGTCACTGACAAGACCAATTTGGCCTTTTTATTCCCACAAAACACCTACTGTTGACCTGGGCCCATTTAGGTCCTATTAAAGGAGTGCCCCTATGTTGGGAATGTGTTTCTGTTTGATCCACACTCTTGATGTCTTCTAAGTATCTCAATGGTGGAACTGTCAGTAATACAGAGTTTGCCCTGACCACTGCCCTACCATTGAACTGAGCTGTTCCAAATATTTTAGGTGTTACCACCTGGCTGTATTGAATAACAGTGGCAGGTGGACAAATTAATTTACTGTACACCTAATTTCGTAGTCAGGTGGCTCAGGGGTTAGGGAGTCAGACCTTTACCTTAAGTAGCTCCAGGGGAAGTTCTACTGATATTTAGTTAGTTATTCCATTGGGACTATTTAGAACCCTCATACTAAAATCTGGCCTGTATGTAAAAGTTTGCTTGTTGAAATCCCAGAGGCAGCAAGGCGAAAAATCTGTGATTGTGTCTGAGCCAGAAACTTAACCCTAATTGCTCCTGCAAATTGCTCTTTTTTATTTCACCTTTGTTGAACCAGGTAGGCCAGTTTAGAACAGTTTCTCATTTGCCACAGCAACCTAGCTAAAATAAAGCGTGATGGTGCAAGACAACAATGAGTTACACATGAAATACACAAAAGTACAAAATGCAGGATACAGCAGGAAGTATACAGTATATACAGTTTGTGCAATTGAGGTATAATTAGAGAGTTAGGTCATTCATGATAAATTGACCAGCTCTCGATAGAAGTCTGCTCAAAGACCAAAGTGTTAAAAATGTTCTGTATCATTAATCATATATATTAAGTGATCGTGTTTTAATGAACGTCAATGAATGGCACGCATATGTCATTTATAAGAACAACATTTAGGACCCTTAATCACTTATTTTTTTGTGTAAACTATTTAGCTCCGATTCAGTTTGGTGATTCTGCATTATACTTTTCTATAAATACTCCTTTCTCTTTCTGCTTTTAGCTGACATCAGGGCAATTTGATGAGCGCTACGTGTTGTCGTCACGGGTCAGGACAGGCCGTAGCATCAGGGGCCTGAGCCTTCCTCCGGCGTGTACCCGGGCAGAGCGCCGGGAGGTGGAGCGGGTGGTGGTGGACGCCCTGGCCGGCCTGAAGGGGGACCTGGCGGGGAAGTACTACAGTCTTGTCAGCATGACAGAAGAGGAGCAACAGCAGCTCATCGATGTGAGTCGGTTGTTGTGTGGAGAGTGGGAGGAGCAATGACGAGAGAGAATAGGTTCACGCCAGATGTTGACATTTCATTGATGCTCACGTTTCATGTTGACACAGGACCACTTCCTGTTCGACAAGCCTGTGTCTCCTCTGTTGACCTGTTCCGGGATGGCTCGCGATTGGCCGGATGCACGTGGAATCTGGTAAGCACCTGGTTGTTATGGAGATGAAACTGTAGTGATAATTTACAGCTTTGACAGGAAATGGTTGTTTGTGGTTGGTACACAAAGATTATTTGTGTGATTGTTTTGCTGGTATTACTTATGTGTTTGTTTTGCTGGTATTATTTATGTGTTTTTTTGCTAGTATTATTTGTGTGTTTCACATGTATCTTTTGTGTGATTGGTTCACAGATCAAGTTTCAAGTTTATTCACATGTTGCATTATCACACAAATTGCAGATGTTATTGTATGTACAGCAGCCGCGGTCGGTGGATCTTAATTGGGGAGGACGGGCTCGTATTACGCTCAGAACCGGAGTGAATGGAATGTGTGCAAATCAAAAAAACAATTGGTTTTGTTCGTTGCGCACCATTCCATTCACTCCGGTTCCGAGCGTAATACGAGCCCATCCTCCCCAATTAAGATCCACCGACCGCGGCTGATGTACAGTGAAAATCTTGTGCCCCCGTTCCAGAAATGCAGTAATAATACAAACGTGCAAAAATAAACACCATCTCTATCACTAAACAATAAGATATAAGAAGGAAGACGATAGATCTAACATATAACATTAACAGTCTGTACATGTAAACAGTAAGCATTGCTCACAGAATATTACTTCAACGATCAACATGCATAAACATATATTTATAGTGACTACGTACACCAATCAGCATAATATTATGACCACCTGTCTAATATTGTGTAGGTCCCCCTTTTGCCACCGAAACAGCTGCCCCATATGCAACAAACTGTGATGCATTGTGTTCTGATACTTTTCTATCAGAACCAGCATTACATTTTTAAGCAATTTGAGCTATAGTATCTCATCTGTTGCATCGTAACACACAGGCCAGCCTTCTCTCCCAATAAGCATCAATGAGCCTTGGCACCCCATGACGCTGTCGCCGGTTCACTGCTTTTCCTTCCTTGGATCACTTTCGTTAGATACTGACCACTGCAGACCGGGAACACCCCACAAGAGCTGCAGTTTTGGAGATGCTCTGACTCAGTTGTATAGCCATCACAATTTGGCATTTGTTAAAGGATCATTCCAGACCACAAACACCTCAAAATGGTTGTGCCGGTCATGTATCCGACATTATAGTCCCAAAAAAACAACCTGATCTCACAGAATTCTGTGACATGAATACGGACCAAAATCTGTGGCTGTTTCACGGAATGGGAGAAAATTCAGTGAAACGAACACGGACCCTTACAAAAGTCTGTGATGTGCACAGTCAAGTGATGGCATGTTCATTTCACTGAACTCAGTGAGACCTTGCTGTTAACTCGATCTAAGCCTTACCCAGACCCTTACCTTAACCTTAACCACTCAGAAACCTTGCTGGTAACTCCATGTAACGTGTATTACATTGTAATGTATTGTTTGGAAACATGGTGACAAAATACTTGCAAAGTGTCCACCTGGATTTAAACTCGCAGTTTCTGGGAAGTGAGTCGCATGTTTATACGCCCATCCACCGTCCTACCAACCTGCAAAATCTACGCTATTTACACTCTGCTACGTCATCATGCGATTGGAATACTACTTTTTGCATGCTTCCGTTAAATAGCTACATAGCTATATACGAAGATTCAGAGCGGGGTTTTTTTCAACAATGGGGAGTGCAAGTGAGGAAATACCTGAAGAGCTGGACAATTTCAACTTCCATAAAATATTATTGATTGGTAACATCCAACCATACGTTTGAGCTGGAATACATTGAGGAAGAAATATGGGAAGGGCCCCTGCCCAACTTTATTGTTTGAATCTATCTAGCTGTTGTTTTGGTACTATCCACTGGGCTTATGCTCTCAATGGCAACAGAGACAGAAAATGTTTTGAAGAGTGGGACAAGGAAATGTTCTTGCTTTCAAAAATCTTCAGCCAAGATGATGATTACATGGACCAAGTTTTTTTGGAAAAAACAGACAGGCCCAGACAGAAGGACCAAACGACCACAGGCAAACAGCTGATAACCATTATCTAAACTGGGATTGTGAACAATATTTTGTGAATAATTGGATAAACGCAACATAGAATGAAAAATAAAAGCTCACAGAATACTGCTAAATCTGTTCTGATCTTGAGCTAGGCATGATATGTAGTTGTTGGTCAACTTGTTGAGAAATAACGAAAGACAAGTTGTACTAGTCCTTGACTGGCTAACTGGCTAAGTAGTTCATTGTCTTGCGTTAGCAGCCAGCCAAGCTGGCTGGAGTTGGCATTATTAGTTCAAATGACGTGTCTTGTAATTGTGTAAGATTCTTGGATAAATGTGATGTAATATGAAAAATAATGCCTCACAGAATACTGCTAACTCTGTTCTATTTTGAGCCAGGGTGGTTGTATAGTTGTCTCAAATGGTTGGGAAATAGTGAGCGAAAGACAAGATATACTAGTCGTTGACTGGTACTACTGGCCAAGTAGTTCGTTGTCTCAGATTAGCAGATGGTCGAGCTGGCTGGAGGTAGCCTTATTAGCTCAAATGTAGCATAATTGTGTAAATACTTGGATATAGGCAACATCAAATTAAAAATAATCGGTGTCAGATTCTGGTTAAATCTGTACCTAATTTAGTGAAGTAGGGCATATGCTGTAGTTCTGGGACAATATTGTGACCCGTATTTAATGTTACATGTTACGTTGTATATTTAGCAGCTATTAGCGAAGGTCCTTATGCTAAATCCTATAACACCGAAGCAACTCTCAGGGCACAGGTGCAAAGTTCGTATTGAATTCTGGACCTTGTGGTATTTCAAGTAAAAATTCTAGTGAAATGTTTTTAAATACTATATTAAATATTTGTATTTACTCTGGAATGGTCCTTTCAAGTCCATCAAATCCTTACGCTTGCCCATTTTCCTGCTTCTAACACACAAACTTTGAGGACAAAATGAAGAAGCAGGAAAAGTGGGCAGGCATAAGGATGTGAGCGACGTTGACGTGGGCCAAATTGTGATGGCTAGACGACTGGGTCAGAGCATGCTCAAAACTGCAGCTTTTGTGGGGTGTTCCCCCTGTACTCAGTCAGTTTTTAAGGTAGTAGCCTGACACCATACCATCAACGTGCTGACCTTCTCTATGTAGGCCAACTCGTTGTTGTTTGTACAGTCGTAGATATTTTTTACGTGAGTGTTTTGCAGGTTTTATAAGTTTCATTGTTTCACAGGTATTATTTGCAGCCTGTGTGTACTTCACGTCACCTTGTCTGATGATTGTCTAATAGCAGAATACCCACTAGCTTGTATATCCCTCCCTGCATTAATGATGCATCAATGTCCTCTCAGTATAGAGTTTCAGCCGTTGCCTCAGAAATAAACCTGACGCCAGCCTCTACTACTTTGGTAAAATCTCCATTGTATGCTCAGACTTTCTCAACCAATGGGTTTTCTGAAGGAGAAGACAACAGAGGACATGAGGAATATGTCATTGGGCTCACCGATGGCTCAGTGGTTAGGGAATCAGACATGTGGAGGTTGCCGGTTCGATTCCCGACTGTTCCAACTGTCGTTGTGTCCTTGGGCAAGGCACTTTACCCTAAGTTGCTCCAGGGGAATGTCCCTGTACTTACTGTAAGTCGCTCTGGATAAGAGGGTCAGCTAAATGACTAAAATGTAATCTAGATCGATCACCATCCTCTCTCCTGCCTGCAGCGTGCCAACATCCTCCGCTCCCCTATAACTCTCTGACAGTTCTTTCATCTCTCTCCCTGCTCTCCTGCCCTGACATCATTCCATTCTGTAATTGTTTTTAGGAATCAATGCTGTTCACCATAGTGTATTACTGTAAGATTATGGAGTAAGTGCATTACATTTACCTGTATCCAGAGCAGTGTTCACTAAAGTTAGTGAAAGCTTTGTTGTACTATTTGGTACAGATTGCTTTTGAGACTCATACCCACAATGTATGGTGAATTTATGGTAAGAGGAGAATGGAAAGCTGATCTTCTTGTCACATATTGATAGTTTTTAACTCAGTCCAATATGGCCAGTGCCCACAGCACTGCATTTCCTATTAGACCACTCGAGTCAACTGGATTATCGACGTTGAGGAAAAACAGAGCCCTGGATTTTGTTAGTAGACTTCTGAGCAAAAGCATCAATTTCAAAGGTCGAGAAAAGCTCCTCCGCCAAAATAGTCAATGTACCCTGGTAGCTGATGGGGAAGAAGACGTCATTAGAAAGAACCATGCGAATATTGATTTGAGTGTTTTGTGTTTTTACCAACACTAGGCACAACAACACCAAGACATTTCTGATCTGGATCAATGAAGAGGATCACACCAGGGTCATCTCTATGGAGAAGGGTGGTAACATGAAGAGAGTGTTTGACCGCTTCTGCTCCGGGCTGAAAGAGGTACATGAACTCTTGAATTATTTACCTACTGTAAGTCTTCCAAGTTTCCCATAAGAGGCAGAGGCAGGAAACGCTCAAATGTCCAGCCCCAGAATGTTATTGAATGGTAGCAATGGCCAAACGGTAACTATAACTACACTGTTATGACAACACTTCACACACTTAGGAACATGCTCAACGGTATTTGAAGCTGTTGTGTAGACTCACAATAACAAGTTAGCATACACAAACCAGGGGATTTTAGAATTTCAAAAGTCTAACGACACACGAAACACACACTGTTATATGACTACTGACTTCCGGCGTGTGTGCTAATTGCATCTCGAGGGTAAGTACAATTGAAACATCATGTTTTCTTGTAATCTGACTGTAACTTTTGTTCAGGTGGAGAGGCTGATCCAGGAGAAAGGCTGGGAGTTCATGTGGAACGAGAGGCTGGGCTACATCCTGACATGCCCTTCTAACCTGGGCACCGGGCTCCGTGCCGGAGTACATGTCAAGCTGCCCAGACTCAGCAAGGTCACATAAACACACAGCAATACCTCATCAGAACAACCACAAACACATCACACCTATCTTCGACCCTCAGGCAAATAGAAACACTCTCAAATCAAACAAATTAGTTTGTAACTAACATTAGTGCAATTACATGAAGTTACAATACCGCTAGATAACAATTGCTTGCAACACAAACTTTGACTTTTATAAAAAAATAGGCAGAGACAAATAGTAAATCAAGTTCTTATTTTGCTAGGTAGAACATTTTTAACTGACAACTTCTTGCTCTTTACCTTTAACCCGCAGGACCCCCGCTTCTCTAAGATCCTGGACAACCTCCGTCTGCAGAAACGAGGTACCGGGGGAGTGGACACGGCAGCCGTAGGCAGCACCTTCGACATCTCCAACCTGGACAGACTGGGCCAGTCTGAGGTATGGAGAATGTGCGGTGATGCTTCTCATTGACCCTGACCTGGAGTAGTTTGCATAAGATTTCAGAATGTATCGCTAATCCCCCACTAACGATACATTCTGAAATCTTATGCACACCAAATGCGTATGTTTCAAAATTACAATAGAAGGGCTATTTGATATTTTCCCAGGTTGAAAAATAATATAAAATGAATGATCATTTACACAATTGGATGGGTAACAAAATTGGGACACAAAATGTTTTTGACTTGTATTTTGAGCATCATTTTCACAAAACCGCTGGTGTGTATCTTTAAGGTTACATTTGGGGAGTGGTCCTAGATCTGTACCTAGGTAAGACTACACTGCAAAGAACCCAGTAGTCTAAAATGGCCTCCTCTGCTTGCCTTAACCAGGGCCTATAAAACAATTCAACACAATTAAAGGCAATGCAACAAATGTTATTATAAACCTGGTAGTTTTGGGCCTGAGGACTGATGTTGTGTGTCAGTACAATCATATGCTGCTAATATGACTACTTGTATACTGTTCAAAGTACAATAATAACCAATTTATAACTGCATTAAGGCACTTTTTTTGTTTGTTGGTATGGCCAATATAGCACTGCTAAAAGCTGTTTATTGACTACATATATAACTATAAGACAATGGCAACAACCTAAGCCCATTGTAAAACCAACAGAGCTTAAGTCAGATGTACATGTAAGTATACAGAGCAAAGAAGGCTATTTTACAATCATGAGATGCGGCTCTGGAAGGCTTGAGAAACGTCTGGAGGACTGTCTGGGCTATGGAAGGCTTGAGAAACATCTGGAGGACTGTCTGGGCTATGGAAGGCTTGAGAAACATCTGGAGGACTGTCTGGGCTATGGAAGGCTTGAGAAACATCTGGAGGACTGTCTGGGCTATGGAAGGCTTGAGAAACATCTGGAGGACTGTCTGGGCTCTGGTTTGTCTGTCTCGTGTGCCCAGGCATGCTGTCATGCTTGTTTCGGCGTACTAGACAGAGTTACAAGAGGACACAATGGAGCTATTCTCTATTGTGTGTTGTGGCTGGTGACTCATACCCTTCCAGCATTCTTCATGCTGGAAAGCTCCATTGTTTGCAGACTTGTTGCAGTTTAGCACTTAGCATATGTTCCAGTTTAACACTTAGCATATGTTCCAGTATAGCACTTAGCATATGTTCCAGTTTAGCACTTAGCATATGTTCCAGTTTAGCACTTAGCATATGTTCCAGTTTAGCACTTAGCACATGTTCCAGTTTGGTGTTTAGCATGTTCCAGTTTGGCGTTTAGCACATGTTCCAGTTTGGTGTTTAGCACATGTTCCAGTTTGGCGTTTAGCACATGTTCCAGTTTGGCTTTTAGCACATGTTCTAGTTTGGCGTTTAGCACATGTTCCAGTTTGGCGTTTAGCACATGTTCCAGTTTGGCATTTAGCACATGTTCCAGTTTGGCACTTTGCAATTGGCCCTGCAACCCCTGTTGATAACCCAACACCTCAAACTCTCATTTGATGACTTCTGTAACCATAAAAGCATTAGAAACCTTCTCCCTAAAATGTATTTAGTCACTGCTCTCGCACACTCATCTAACCCTGACATCCTAGCTATGTCTGAATCCTGGCTTAGGAAATCCATAAAAAAATCCAGAAATATATCTCCCAAACAATAACATCTTCCTTCAAGACAGAACTGCAAAAGGGGGCTGAGTTGGCCACTACTGTAGAGAAAATCTATAATGCTCCATTATTCTATCCAGGTCTGTGCCTAAAAAGTTTGAGCTTTAACTTAGAGAAATCCACTTTTCCAAAGATAAGTCACCTACAGTCACTTACTTAGCTGCTTGTTATAGACCCCCTTCAGCCCCCAGTTGTCCTCTAGACACCCTATGCGAAATGATTTCCCCCCATTATCCTCAGAGTTCTTACTATTAGGAGATCTAAATTCGGACATGTTAAATGCCTCAACAAACGTACTGTCTAAGCTGGATGCCCTCAACCTCATACAAATTATCAATGAACCTACCAGATACAACCTAAAATCTGTAAAAAAAAAAGGCACCCTCATTGATATTGCCCTCAAAATACACCCCAGCAGTCTTCAGTCAGGATCTCAGTGATCATTGCCTGTGTCCATAATGGGTCTGCAGTCAAAAGGCCTGATCACCATCAAACTCTCCTTAAAGCATTTCAGCGAACAGTTCTTCCTAATAGATCTGGCCCAGGTATCCTGGAAGGATATTGACCTGATACCATTTGTGGAGGATGCCTGGTTCTTCTTAAAGTATGCTTTCATTGCCATCCTGAACAAGCATGCTCCTTTCAAAAAGTTCAGAACAAAGAGCAGATATAGCCCCTGGTTCACTCCGGAACTGAACGCCCTCAGCAAGCACAAAAACATTCTGTGGTGGACTGCACTAGCCTCAAATAACCCAAAAGATCTGCAGCTCTTTAAACTAGAAACCGGTACACACAGGCAGTTAGGGAAGCTAAGGCTATCTTTTTCAAACATATATTCACTTCCTGCAGTACCAATTCTACAAAGGTTCTGGGACACAGTTAAATCGATGGTGAACAAGAACACCTCCACCCAGCTGCCCATGGTTCTAAAGCTAGGAAACATTGTCACCACCAACAAGTCTACTGTAGTAGAGAACTTCAATAAGCATTTTGCTATGCCAGGACATGCGTTTAATCTGTCCACCCCCACCTGGACCAACAACCCAGCACCTACAGTCAAATGCAAAGGTTTAGGCACCCCTGACAATTTCCATGATTTTCATTTATAAAAAATTGTGTGTTTGGATCAGCAATTTCATTTTGATCTATCAAATAACTCAAAGACAGTAATATTTCAGTAGTGAAATAAGGTTTATTGGATGAACAAAAAATGTGCAATATGCATCAAAACAAAATTAGACAGGTGCATAAATTTGGGCTTAGACAGGTGCATAAATTATTTTCAAACACAGGATTCAGCCCGTCTAAATTGATCCGCTGAATGAGGTATGAGGTGTTAAAGCGCAGGGATGGGATAAAAGCCCACACACATTGTACAGTAGCACTCAGTCCAGTTATAATTAGTAGTAAGCGGTACAAATGTGATTCTGAGAGCACAAAATTTGTATTGATTTTTTTATCTTGATAATTCAGTGAGTAGTTATACGACGCATGTAAACTAGTCATGATGTCGCCTCCTAAATCTAGTAGTTGTCACAGTTGGTGTTGTGTTGTAGGAGAGACAGGAGACCAAGCGCAGGACGCAGTTTTGCCAACAATTTTTCATGGAAAGTCGCTAAAGCCTGCTCGAAAAGTAGCTAAATGTCGCTAGATGACGTCATACGCTAATTAACATATGTGTGACGTCATCACGTCCACTGAAATAAGATTCTGCACACAACAGAAACAGGAATGAACAGCTGTTTACAAATCTCTTGTGATTAAGTGCATGAAAATAATAAAATAAACAGTAAAATTAAACCCTTTAAATTTAAAACAAAAGGGAGCAAACAATACTGATAGGTCACTGAAAATGCTGTTTCCCCTGCTCACCTC
>JACXGM010010695.1:15719-26106 GCA_016801145.1 Umbra pygmaea | reverse complement strand
CGCACCTCGTTCCTTTCTGATCGCATTTGCACGCATACAATAGTCTTTGCGAGAGAGAGCCTGTCTTTTCATATTCCATAAAGACTCATCTGCAGGGAAGTAACCTACACACATAGAGGCTCATTAGGCTGGGCATGTCCTGACTGTGTGAAGTAAGCGCGACTGGAGCGGTAGCCTACTGGAGCGATATTGAGCAAGAAACCTCTGGGCCGACAGCACTCACATACTCTGCCCGGGGAACCTGATTCCTCGTCATGATTACTTTTGAAATCAAAACGTAAACTTGCAGGTAACTGAGTATTGCCCTTGGGTGGTAAAATGTTGAATTGCTGTTACAGCGAAATTAATTTAATTGCTTAAAAAAACATATACGCAACGCAACCTACATTAGTTTAATCGATAACAATTTAACGTGATCGACGAAATTCTTAATGATCAATTGTCGATCGTCGATTAATCATGCCCATCCCTACTCACTTTCTTTAACTACCTTAGTTTTTCCTTCTCTTTCTCTTTTCTGTCATCTCCAATCTTTAATAATAAAACTACACTTTTAGATAAAATACTTTGGTTAGCAGATTACATTGCTTGCCACATTTTTGGTATTTTATCTCTTTGTAATAATAATCATACAGGCTCTAATCATATGTTTCCTACTCTATCTCCTTCAGACTCCTTCCCATCTACTCGTCCTCCTCTCCTTCCTCTCCACTCTTAAACAGAAAACATTATGCTAATGTTATCCATGAAGATGTCACAATAATTTTTTTAATGCCAAACCATAAAAATTTTAATCCTACAAATGAATATTCTCATGATTAATTGTCCATGATTTTAAAATAATCATATTTTCAAAATAGCTCATCCACTGCATGTTCACATGAACGTTTTTAAACCTATCTACCATGACAGTAGCTAGCTAGCTAGATAAGTTAGTCTACATAGCTAAAGTTAGCTATTATAACCTATTTAAAAGCTTATCTCATAGTGCAGATCATCTATCTATATAATGAATTGTGACATTACAAACATTAGACATTAGTATTACAAACGATTACCTGGCTTGAAAGAAACGTTTGTTGTGATGTTGTGGATTAACTTTACATTTGCTAGCTTCTGGATGAGTTTCCCATAGCAGTTTTCTCTAAAACTAGCACAAGCAAGTAGTAGAAGACAAGTGAATGTAGCTGCTATACCGAGCAGCACCTCTGTTGGCCAAAACAAGTACATCATGACTGAGATGTCAAAATGGTAGTAGGCTCTTCTGCCCGGTCTTTCTTGCCACTTGAAATATTAATAATAGAATAATTATTTAACTTTGACATCTGTTTTTAAAAACGGGGACCTTTCTGGGGACAGCTCCAGCCAGGGACAGACCACCAAATATGGGGACTGTCCCCTGAAAACGGGGACGTCTGATCACCCTAATTTGAAGGAAAATCTGAAGGGCAATAGGCACGCCCACTAAAATCACAGCATTTATTTTTTCGATAGATACAGATGTCACACAATGAAGTGGTGCAAATAGGTGGAGCTGTTCCTTGTTATACCGAGGCGCACTTCAGCCGAGTGAATAAAATTTCAGTGGCAGTTTTTTAAAAGAAAACAATACAAACGTTTGCCGCCAGGTGGCTCCAGGGTGCACATTCATCCAAAGCATTTTCCTTTAGATAATCTTTAGTGTACAACAGCGTGATTCTCTATCATTAATAAAACTACGTTCTGAAGTAAAATGTATTATTTGTAGCGCTTTAGTCATTAAACTATTGTCCTACAAAAAAATGTCTCATCTAAACTGCCTACTTTATATTTAATATACCTTTTCATTACGAAAACTTACACAGTCTAAACAGTTAAACTCAACACTGCCGAAAACATGACCAGTTCACACAGCCTTGATGGCGTAATTGGAAGTGACTAAGGTCGTCTCACCGGACGGACAGGGTTTGAACCCAGCGTATGACCAAAACTTTTTTATGGTGTTATAGCATATTAATCATACCCTGTTCATTACTGCTTTCATTTTATTAGAGATCGCTGTTTTTCACTTTGTTTATATAAAACTAGTAATGGGTACATCTATTACTGATTGTAATAATTTTATTTCAACAGCAATTGTGGCCAGATTTACTTTCATAGCTATCGGGAGTTTTGAGGCGTTGCTTTTGTGTAGGAGATTGTTAATTGCAGGCAGAGCAGAAAATTGATGATGCTGGGTATGTGATCTACTGTACATTGTCATTCTTCTTTTTCTTTTATTTACTTAGCGACCCGATCCCGGATAAGTGGACGAAAATGGATGGATGGAATGGATGGATACTTAGCGTTACATACTTGTAGGGCTGGGCAATATATCGATATTATATCGATATCGTGATATTAGACTGATTATCGTCTTAGATTTTGGATATCGTAATATCGTGATATGACAAAAGTGTTATCTTTTCCTGGTTTAAAAGGCTGGATTACAGTAAAGTGATGTAATTTTTTGAAATTATCAGACTGTTCTAGCTTTTCAATTATTTGCATTTACCCCACTTAGTTATTGTATACACATCAATGATGAATATTTATCAAAAATCTCATTGTGTAAATTTTTCTTTGTAAGCACCAATTGTAAACCCTACAATATCGCCGCAATATCGATATTGAACTATTTGGTCCACAATATTGTGATATTAGATTTTCCATATTGCCCAGCTCTATTTGTCATACTTACTCACCACATCCAATATGATTGAACATTATTATTTTACTATAATAGATTTAAATATGAAATTGACAGAAATTGGTAAATGTTCCAAAACCATATCTGTGTCTTGCACACCTCTTTGACAAAGAAAGTCAAATTCTTCACTTGTTAATTTTAATAAAGAAAATTGACTTTTTTTCTTGAAATATGTGTACACATTTTACAAACTTTAAATAAATATCGAGAAATATATCTTTAGTCGTTAAAGCTACAAAATATATCGAGATATTCATTTCGGGCCATATCGCCCAGCCCTACATACTTGTCCAGTTTGTATAATTTGATTTGCTTACTGAGTGTTTTTTCTCATGTACTCAATAAAAACACACTTGGTTGGATGCCAATTATTTGATATTTTATAATGTGTTGCTATTTACACTGATACTAGTAAGTGATTATTTTCGCAAGTGAGACTGGGCTATTAAGACAAGAAAAAAATCACTTATGTATAGGCAAGTTTGAAAATTGAAATACTGTACACGTTGAACCACAAGTTTTTTTGCTTGGGAATCGCTGGTTTCATCTAATCAGCCTGTGGGGGGTTGAGTGTTTAACATTTGTAGGGTTGGGCCTGGTTAGTCCCTGGATGAGAGACCAGTGCTGCTGTAAGTGGTGTTGGAGGGCCAGCAGGGGGCACTCTTCCCTCTGGAATGCCCCAGGGCAGTGACGGGGACATCTGCCCTGCTTAGGGTGCCGTCTTTCGGATGGGACGTTAAATGGGTGTCCTTACTCTCTGTGGTCATTAAAAATCCCATGGCACGTATCGTAAGAGTAGGGGTGTTAACCCTGGTGTCATGGCCAAATTCCAACCAGGCCTCACCTCAATCACGGCCACCTAATAATCCCCCTCCTTCCTAATTGGCAATTATAACTACTCATCTCTCTACCTGATAGCTGATGTGTGGTGAGCGTTCTGGCGCAAAATGGCTGGCGTGCATCACCCAGGTGGGTGCTACACATTGGTGGTGGATGAGGTGGGCTTTCCCCATCCCTGTGTAAAGCGCTTTGGGTTCTTGAAAAGTGCTATATAAGATGAACAAATTATGATTATTATTATTATTATTATTATTAACACAATGACTATAGCTGAGTGCCCATCAATGGTCTGGGCGAGGGGGGACTAAGTAGCACCATTCTACAAAAATGATGCACGCTTTGTGAGTGTAGCCATGCAGCAGCAATATTATACAAGGTCAGCAGACACAAGATGAGACAGACATACAAATTTTAGATGGGATTACATTTTGTAATTAATGTAATGATGGACATTGAGCTAATACCAGCAATGTCATTATGAATTACCAGTAAAGATCGTTTGTACAAGTATAGATGTTACTATCTTATATTTTCCTGCTGTGATATATTTTCCATTGTCGGGGATGTGCCAAACAAGTTATGATTTCATTATGCTTCTGGCATTTCGTTATGCTTCCCCGGGAATGCCCTGAAAAACAAGTCACTTACCTGACGTAAATTGTTGCCTCCCATTGCCTCCCATCCACTTGACGTATATTGTTCGAGACGAGAGATGTAGTTCACTTAGCGATCTTTCTTTATGTTAGTCACGGGAAAAAGGTCTGGTAACTTTTTTAAGGGAGTCAATTGAGTAGAATTTTGCCTGTATCACACCCTGACTGACCATCTAGTTACAGTATCAAAGTCGATCTGGCCATCAAGCCGTATGTTCGTGATTCCCCCCATGAAATCATTGGAATCCAATAGTTACATTGATTATCCGCAAATATAAATTATTTGAAATCAGTGGAATGCAATCACCTTATTACACACATAGTTACATTGATTATCTGCATATTTAGATGATTAATCACAAAAGTGATAGTCTAGGATGTTTTTTTATTGAATTGATCAATGTTTAGGTATGATTACAATAAACAATTTGAATATGTCCTCTAAACAGACTGAGAAAAAATAGAATATGTCTTTGCAGTTATTAGAATTCACTACAATGAGAATGTACAATAGTCGCAACTGACCTTCATCCACTACACAACATCGGTTGTGAAGATTTCTGCAGAAAAAAATAACTTGTGTTTTGAGGGAGCGGCTTCCAGAGGTAATACAGTATGACGACTTAAGAATACTATGTCGTTCGTTACCATTTTTGTTCCGCAAAGTGAAACTGTACTTTGGTACACAGTACTACTGTATAAATAGCTACAACATTTCAAAAAGAATTCAGGAATGCATTCTGATCTGATAATGCAGATGCAGGATATAGAGTAGTCTATGATTTTTCTTTGCTTTCTTAAAACCATTTTAAAACAAACAAGGCTTTATGTAAATTATGAAAGGTATTCAACTGTGTATAAAAATACAATTACATTGATTTAATATCAGTCTCTTTCCCAAAAAAAACGTATCCCTAGGAGGGATTAGAACTGCAAGCTCCGGTTTTTTTAAGTGGTCTAGCACCACCCAGCGATGAGTATAGACCATTTATTGGCAACTAAATGCACTGATTGTTGACGCGGTACAAACGGCACCAGTTCATCGTGTGACATCTGTATGATGTTTTCTACCGTTTCACTTCTTTCGTTCCAATGAATAGCAAGATTTTTATGAAATCTTTAAAGTAAGTCTCAAAATACGTTAAATGGGATATGCGGCTTTAAAATTCTGGTACTACAGTACTTTTTTTTCACTACCGGTTTACCGCACATCCCTAGTTTAAAGTAATATCATTTAATTCCAATTAAGAAGGCATAAATGTATAATTCTCTAACCAGACAATGAATTACAAATTACATACCAAGAATATGTCGTCCCAGATTCCAATCCTTTGGCCTTGTAAAGACTACACAGTGTAAGCTTAGCAATCTATCCTAACACAACACTATAGCATAGAGATACTAAGAGTAGTGAGTAACAAGGATTTATACTCTACGTTCAGGTGTCACCTTCCTCCCCTGCGGTGTCAGAATGAGGTCACTTTCATCTGGTTATAACAATGAAAACAAGGAAAAACGTTATTGAGACATTTGGATTAAATTATTCCAAGAAATGTAGACGCAAACTTGGAACAGGATGCCCCACATTAACATTAATTCAAAAGTCTCCCCTCAGGGATTGTGACATTTGACTCTGGTTCTTCACAGATATTCTAGCCAGCCAGCTAGGTAGCTACCTGTAGAGTGAATACAGCTGTAATGTTTTCCATTCTCTTCTCCCAATAAACATAGAATCAAGCAGGATGTGTTTTTGGAATAATCACTTTATTCACATTATATTCTTCACAAGTTACAGTGCGCTGGTTAGGGATCAGCCCCACATATATGTGTATTCTTGGCTGGTTGTACCTTTTTACAATGTATCTAGCTTACGGAAGGAATATTTCCTCCCTCATCATTTTCTTTAATGGCATACACCCATTTTCCCCCCACTGTAATTCTACCATCAGGTAAACAGGTCAGTTCAAAAGTGTCACTTTCCTTAAGTGATTTGTATTCCTCCTTTCTAGCGCATTCCCACCCAGTGGCCTCGGGTGACATCAGGGCTCATTTATAGGTTTGAGGAACTCCTCATGCCACCCTGTAACAATAATCACTAGTATATGAGTTTCCTCACTATCTTTACAATCTGGTAGATAATCATTCTATTTTAGGGGTGTCTTATGTCTTCTTGGGTAGCGTATGTTTTGGTCAAGACTAGGTTTTGCATTTACACTGTTTTCTTTATCCAAGACTACATTTTCTGTCATTTCCTCCTGTTGAGAGATGTCTGATTGTTCTGTGTACCTTGTCCTTGTCCCTTCCTGGGATCTGGTTTTCTGTGCCATTCCTACTCTGTGGGAAATGAGCACTATTCTCACTACAAGACTCACTGCTTTCGTATTCCTGGATTTCTGAATCATATTCAGTTTGTGTCTGTTGTTCTACACTGTTCTTTCTAATCAATTTCACCCATCTGCGTAAAACTAAACCTGCTGGGGAGCAGGCTTATTTCATGTAAACAGGATTCGATCACAGATTGTGTTAACCAAAATGTGGTTCACAGCCATAGTAAAACAAAGTATGTTGAAATTATACTCCAGTATTATACTTTTATACTTATGTTTAACCATAAATGTGTATTTAATATATTTAAGTATATTTCAAGCATGCTTTCAAAATATACATACCAAAATAATATATTAGAATTATATTCAGGATAAATAAAATACAATTCAAGTACAATTAGGTATACTTTTTTTGCTTGGGAGTGTAAATGCGCATGGTAAGTTACCATTACGTTCTATATATTTCAGATAAATAATATTATATCGCATTAAAAGGAATTGAATCAAACCCAGTTGCACAGAGCTTGTGGGACGCCGGCGGTTACAGCTGATAGCTTTTTGCTCATAATTTAACAGGCTTTCCGTTGGCGGCAGTGTTGGAGGCTGAGTGGTCCACCGGCGGGTGAGGAGAGTTTTAGACAGAGATCCTCTGGGAATCCTACGCACTCATACTGTTGTTCCAGTTAGTCCATCAGCTGCTTATAGGCTATATCCTAGGTTAGGCTTATGTTCTAGATTTCTATATCTAATGGAAAATATTTTAAACTATTTAGAAAATTGGTTACAACAACATTCACATACAATATAAACACATTCACATTTATTTTGAAATACAAATTTGAATTCAGGTATAAAATATATATTAAAGAAAAAGTTTTATTTTAGACAATATGTCAAGGTCCAAAACGCTGCCGGTGGACCTCTTGGCCGGCAGTGCACCTCCTGTTAAATGATGAGCAAACCGTTGGGCGAACCACCAACTCTGCCACTGCTGTTCTGCCTGTGTCCTGCCAGCTCATGCTAAATCTATTATAGTTTGTGACATTATGTTCTACATTACAAATGTGGATGCAAAATGGCCTGGATCTGTGCATGATTCAAGTATTCTCAGAGAGTCACTTTATGCACATTATTTGAATGTGGTAAGGGAAAAATAAAAATATCAAGATGACTGTATTACATACTTTTATTCTGAGACTTTTATTTTTAAAAGTGAGTTTTTCCATTATACAGGTGATTAGGGTGGGATCCAGTGACAGGGGCTATGCCTTCAGGCAGTATTTCATGACGGCATTCCCTGACCCAAATTCCAGACCACAAACCCGTTACAACGCTGTCAGTTAAACGTGTTATTAACGGCGTTAACGCAAATACATTTTTTCATCGCGAGATTAACGCTCTTTTTGGCCTGGCAAACTTTGTTTTTTTCACACGCTGTTGCAACAATTACGAACATTAGAAAAACTACAACACTACACCGGATCTAGCTAGACCCGAAACAAAACAACAGGCTCGCCGCACACACCCGTTTGAGCTTGCAAGCTGGCCAAAGAGTAGTATGCTACGTTACGTTTTGAGTGGATGGCGAGCGCGAGATGCAGAAATGGATGCCAATAAAATTCTGAATGGAAAGTTTACTTTAAAAAAGTTGACAAATGGTTCCATTGACAAGACCAAAGTAATCTGTGTGTTTGGTCGTTGTGAACTGAGCTATCATTGCAGCACATCCTGTCTGAAATATCACTTTATGGCAAAGCACACAGCTGATGCGAATTCTCTGCCTCCTCGTCAAAGTCAGGCGACAATTGATGACTTTAGACAGTATGCCAATTTTGTTTTCAATAAAAAACATTTGAACAAAGCAAGCTGATACACTTTTCCATGTAGATTAGAGCATTAAAATGAGAAAAAAAGAATGGGACAAAAAGAATTCAAGGGACATTTTAAACAGATAAAAATGTGCGATTAATTGCGAGTTAACTATGACATTAATGCGATTAATCGCGATTAAATATTTTAATCGACAGCACTAAATAAAAGACAATACATTATGCTTAGCTCCTTGAGTTTTATTTCAGTTATTCTTTGTAAAGAAAAGCCAGTGATAGTCATCTTTTGCCTGCAATAAGAGATATTGTTATGCAAGGTCAGCAATAGTACTTTGTGGTGACTGTGACATTTAGTAATTATGAAATTAAATTATGTAATTATTAAAATAAAAGAATACTTTAATAAAACCATAACATAAGTGATAAAACCATAACATGGTGACTACTTATGCATTTAATTTGTCTACTACTTTTTGCCAGCCCTCTCTCCTGGCTTTTCCAGACTTTTAGGTGTTCCCTTGCATTTTAATCAAACTTTCAAATTCCTTGTAACCTTCGAGCAATAACTGTTGCTCTGCTGTGGAGAAAAATTGGCGTGCTCTTTGGCCATGATGAGCAGCCAATCAAAGTTTCTACTATCGATACATCTCCCCTTTTATGACAATGCGCAATCATCTCAGATGAGTCCAGCGATACTAATCGTAAAAGGCAGGTGTGTTCGAAGGACCAAATTAGCCAGATCATGATAAGCCCGATGAAGTCATCTTGGATGTGTCATTTGATCTTGGATGTATTAATCAACGTATTAAAAAACGGAACCCTGGAGTTTTCTTTTGATTTTGTTCGTATGTGTAACAAACTGATCCAAAAACCCACATTTTGTAGAGGTTAGGCTTTCTCCCTGTTAGAATGAAGTAAGGGGTGTAGTCCTCTCACTGTAACACCTATTGTGGATATGAGCAGCAATTTGAACTGCATAATTCCACGATTCCGTTGGTAATCCCTGCTCTAATAATAGACATCTGCCCATTTCAAAGAGAGTCCTCCACTGTCTCTCGGCTGTTCTATGTGGAAAGTACATCTTTGGTTGTAAGATTATTCTGTCCTTCTTGGAAGATCACTTTGGCTCCATCCTTCGTGGCTTCTTGCACAGAGATTATGCTCTGTGGATATGATGGTATGAATAAAGCCTTCCTTAAATGTTAGCTTAACGCCTCTTCCCTCTGAGTTCTGCAGGAAAACCTCAGCGTCGCCCACGTTTCAACGCCACATTGTTCATCCTGGTTACGTTAGCTAGTTCCATGTAATGTGACTTTGGGTTGAAGGTCTCATCACACCTTGTGAATTTATTTTTCTCAGTTACGATGTGGGATGTTGCACCACAATCTACCATTATTCAGTTTCTTTTAATATTTTCTGGGAGAGTACTTTGATTAACCTTGTACACACATGTTTCCCTCATTGTTGTCTTGTATTTCCACTAGGGATGGGCCGATACCACTTTTTATGGAACGAGTACAAGTAAAGAGTATTTCATTTTGGGTACTTGCCGATACGAGTACCTATACAAGTAGCTACTTTTAAGAACTATGCCAAATGTCACATTTATGAAGATAATATCTGCTATTTCTTAGATGTTGATCAGCCAATTCAAATAGGTATAGAAAAGTAAATATTCCTACATATCCAGAAGAACATCGTTTACATTGCAGGTCAATGTGTAATATTTATTACAGATGTCAATGGTTTAAGTCTTCTTCCCTAATTAGCTAATTTAAGAGAAACACGTTTGTAAACGCGAACGCAATAGTCGTTTGTGTTAGAATTTGCTCTAAGCATTGCAGACGTTTTGTGTAAGATGAGAATGTCTGTTTGAAGTGACTTTTTCCAAAACAGGGATACTTACCTAATCATATATTATTCTGTTAAGGTATTTGATTGTTTTATTATAATCGGTAGCCTACACAATTAGCTATAGCTGTATACTATCACTGTAATCTATTGAACAAA
>JACXGM010010695.1:0-15619 GCA_016801145.1 Umbra pygmaea | reverse complement strand
TGTTTTGCCAACTACGGATGTCTTTCCTCGCTGAAGGTGGCTTTCAGAGGTCCGGGGGGCGTTCCTCATGCCGTTTGCTACAGTTATAGTATGCACCGAATAGCATAATAACTTGCATCCTTTGTTCGTTCCTGTACTTAAATGTGCGCATTTCCTTGAGGATTCCAATATTTTTTACCTATAATTTTACAAATATTAGGCTACATGAAAATAACAATGAGAAAAACGATTTCGTATTTCGCCATTTGAACTCTAATGGATAACTGCTGAGGAAAATATTTTTTTTCAATAGCACACACGTGGCTTGGTCTTTTGGAATGATTATGCATTTTAGGCACAATTAAATCGCTTTTTTTTCTTTTTTAAATAGCAATAAATAGTTTTACAGCTTTATAAGCATGGTCTCTGAATGAGGAAGTAGACTGTCTATATGCATAGGGCTGTAAAGCGTTGCGCAGCATAACGCTCTTAAATGTGGAGGAAGTATCGGCTTGGAGTATCGGGCCTTTTTCACAAGTACAAGTACGAGTACTTATGCCCAGTATCGGGCCCGATACCAAGTACTGGTATCGGTATCGGCCCATCCCTAATTTCCACCATTTGTTTTGTGTCAACTTTGTACTTGGTGTTTCTCCTGCATGTCTCATCGCTGGGTGTTGAGCTCCTGTGATTTCCACAGACATAGCATATCTACCTTGCCACATTGCTCTTCAGCGACACCTTTTGTGCCGATCAGACACCTGTAAATTCAATTTGCAGAAGTATAGTTGGTGAGTGTCATCATCCCACACATGATCTGACTAAAGGCTTCCATGTTGGATGAGCAGTGTTTCATGTTGGATGACTCAGCAGGTTCAGCGACATATGGTTGGATGAACCATGTTGTTGGAGGAACCATGTGAGCTCCCCTCACCATCTCGCATCTGTCCAAGGAGTTGCAGATCTGCCGACAAGGCAGGGTCAGTGGGAATTCGAAAAAGACCAATTGGGATTGGAGAAAAATGAGGAAAAAATCACACAAAAAACTAAAATAATTATGTAATTGCATATCCCCACATTATAATAATGGAATGTTGTTTTATCAGTGCAATAACAAATACTATAAGAATGTTTGCATTTTAAAGAAGTAAACATTTTTGCTGTTGATTGGTACACATTTATTTCACATGGTTGTTATTGAGCATTTCCAGATAGAAATTATGACATTTTTTTTCCTGTCTGTTCAATTCTGTTAAATGACTGGTCTGATGTTCATGGTAATAGTTTTCAAGGAATATGTATAGCCTTTCCATGTCATCCAGTTGATCCCAATACCAAAGGTAGATTCTCCCCATGCATATATTCCATTGGGGTTAGTGAAGTGGCAGCTTTCATACCAAAATCCCCCATTGAACAGCTTGGCACAGTTGCCAGCATTAATATCCTGATCTTTATCTACGGTTGTGAACTTTTGACCACTTTGATGAGTCAGAGAATCACCTGAGGGAGAAGCAAAATAAACAATGACATGTTACCTAATAGTAATATTTGGCACATCCTCAGGTTGGACTCTTACAAAAAATTTCTGGGACTATTTTTTACAAATGTAGTTGTCACTCACCTGCTCCTCCATCTTTAAATGTCCCAACTGTTAGTTTGTACCCTTCAGTCTCTGACGCCACAGAGAACGAGGAGTACTGGGCATAGACCTTCTTCCCCTCAAAGTCCTCCATGTCCACTCTCAACTCATACCTCCCAGCCTTGGTCAGGAGATACATCGTCTCCAGTCCTGGAAAATAATACCAGAATGGAGCTATAGTGTTGTCTAAATACACACTCACTAGCCACTTCATTAGGTACACCTTGCTAACACCGGGTTGGATCCCCGTTTGCCACCAGAACTGCCTTAATTTTGTGTGGCATAGATTAAACAAATCTAGCAACTAAGTTAAGTTAGAACATCTAGCAACTAAGTAAGTTAGACAGAGTCTCTCAGAAGTAAAGATGGGCAGAGGCTCTCCAATCTGTGAAAGTGTGCGTAAAAAGATTGAGGAATACTTTAAAAACAATGTTCCTCCATGTCAAATTGCAAAGGCTTTGCGAATCTTATCATGTACAGTGCATAACATCATCAAAAGATTCAGAGAAACTGAAGAAATCACTGTGCATATGGGACCAAAAACCTTTATTGGATGTCTATAGCCTTCGGGCACTCAGACAAGACTGCATCACTCATCGGCATGAGAGTGTCAATGACATTACTAAATGGTCCCAGGAATACTTCGGAAAACCACTGTCGGTAAACACAATCCGCCGTGCCATATGCAGATGCCAACTAAAGCTCTATCATGCAAAAAGGAAGCCTAACTTAGCTGACAGAAGTGGTCTTCTGCTGCTGAAGCTCATCTGCTTCAAGGTTCGATGTGTCGGATGTTCAGAGATGCTCTTCTGTATACCTTGGTTGCAGTGTTGGGTATAGTTACTTTTAGGAGTACTTTTTAGTTACTTGATGAGTTCACAAGTTTTGGGAAGTCCCTAATTAAGACAAAATGATCAGGTAAATGCAGTTCATATCTTACTGGTGACCATGATTGATGTGTTTTTTACTCTTTCAATTTGTTTTATAGGTCATTGTAAAGAAATGAACTCCATTTACCTGATAATTTTGTCTTAATTAGGGACTTCCCAAAACTTGTGAACTCATCAAGTAACTAAAAAGTACTCCTAAAAGTAACTATACCCAACACTGCTTGGTTGTAACAAATGTTTATTTTAGTTACAGTTGCCTTTCTATCAGCTCGAAACAGTCTGGCCTTCTCCTCTGAGCAATGCCATTAACAAGGCATTTTCGCTTGGAGTACTACTGCTCATTGGATATTTTCTTTTTTTAAACCATTCTCTGTAAACACTATAGATGGTTGTGCAGGAAAATCCAAGGAGATCATGCCTTTCTGAAATACATAAAACCAGCACGCCTGGCACCAACAACCAGTTCAAAGTCAGTTAAATCACCTTTCTTTCTAGAAATTCTAATGCCTGGTTTGAACTTCAGTAGATCATCTTAAAGTGGCCGGTGAGTGCATATTGACATATACCAAGACTAACAGAATGAAGTCTTTTACAAAACAAAATTCTAAGACTAGAACATTCTGTAATTGAAACCAGTTCTTACCCAGCCAGTACTCTCCAGTTCTTACCCAGCCAGTACTCTCCAGTTCTTACCCAGCCAGTACTCTCCTGTTCTTACCCAGCCAGTACTCTCCAGTTCTTACCCAGCCATTACTCTCCAGTTCTTACCCAGCCAGTACTCTCCAGTTCTTACCCAGCCAATACTCTCCGGCTGCACTGCCAAAACCCCTCTTGTACTCATCCCACTTCCTGAAGAAGTTCACTGATCCATCCTGTCGTTTCTGAATAACCTGGTTTAGAGATAGAGATACATTGATTAATTGACTGACTGGTTTATGAAGGTTAAAAATTAAGAATAAGAATAAACCATGTTTAAATCCTTTTAAGATTGGTCAAGATTTGGGGAACCAACCGTCCACTTTCCTAGATATGCCCCATCCTCCGTGGACATGTCACAGAACACCTGGACAGGTGAGGTAGGTCCAGCAGGGTAGATGGTATAGACCCCGTTCTGTCCAAACCCTGACTTGTAGATTTCATTACAGTCCACTGGATTTGGGGAAGACTGCACCCCCACGGTGAACAGTAGAGCCAGCAACAAGCTGAACTAAACCACAGGGTAGATGGATCTATTACCAGGTGTAATGTAAATACTGTGTAGTGTTGATTCATTATCTCTCTAATGAATGTCCTTTATTTACATTCGTATTTCTGAACTAAACCCCATGGTAGATGTATCTATTACCAAGTGTAATGTAAATACTGTGCAGTGTTGATTCATTAGAGAGAAATGTCCTTTATTGACATTCGTATTTCTGAACTAAACCCCATGGTAGATGTATCTATTACCAGTAGTAATGTAAATACTGTGTAGTGTTCATTCATTAGAGTGAAATGTCTGAAATTGTTGGTTTGCACTCAATGGTTTACGTTAATACTTACCACCATTTTGGAGATTGGTGTCGAAAAAAAGGTTTTCATATGAATGTATGTCCTGTAAGAAAGAAACAAGCATGAGCCTTTTATGTATGATGGATATGAGTGTCTTCATCGCTACTGTTGTAGCGAGTTAAGAAAATACTGTTTATTTTATAATTCCCTTTTTCCTTCTGCTGCAAGTGTACTGAGGAAATAAGGTAGGAATGTTACAGAGTGTAGTAAGAATTGTATTGACCTTGTTATCAACTTAATATCTATATATATATATGACTCCATATTTTAATAACTATGAGGGTGACAATGTACATGCTTAGGGTCCAAAATCCGCTGTGGCTTGTCTATGGATAGGTAGCTAGTCTATCGTCACAAACCCAACACTGTAATAGCAGCTATGTAGTCGAAGAGAGTTCTTGTTACGCTGCATCTCGTCTATGGCCGGCTTCAGAGAGACAGCTAGGTAGCACTCCCGCGACTAGGGAAACCAATTGTTGGCCTCGGAGATCAGCTAGGGAGCAGTCTCAAACCAGGGAAACCAAGTTAGGACAACCAGATGATCGCTGGGCGATGCGTGCGTTTAGATGCAGACACTATGGGCTGTCATAAAATAGGCTAACAATGTTTTCCTTCGATACCTCCACCAGAGATATACTGGTAATCCTGCAAACAGAGCTTAGTTTAAAGTAGGGATGTTTGGATATCAAACTCTTGACTTCAATACCAATACTTGCTTTGGTAACTCGGTATCGATACCAAATCGATACTATGGCAAAATCACTGATATCCATAAAAACACATTAAAAAATGAAAGTAACAGACTATTTAAACTGTAGTACTCTATATGTAATATACAATATTACTATGTGTATTCTGTTTTGTGCTTATTTTTTTTGTTTGTTATATTGTTTAGGCCTAATTGTCACTATTATGTGTAATCTAAACACCTGGGCTACCCCCAGAGGTTAATTCCTTCTTGTAGCTTATCCATTCAGGTCATCTATATTTGGCTTTCATTTAATAATATCTTATGATTTCAATGTTGAATTAAGAATAATCAAACCATTCTACAAAAATGATGCATGCTTTGTGAGTGTAGCCATGCAGCAGCAACATTATAGAAGGTCAGCAGACACAAGATCAGACAGACATACACATTTTAGATGTGATTACGTTTTGTAATAAATGTAATGATTGACATTGAGTTAGTACCAGCAATGTCATTATGAATATCCAATAAAGACCTGTTGTACAAGTAAAGATGTTGTTACTATTTTTATATATTTTTTGCTGTAATTCGTTTTCCATTGGCGGGGAAGTGCCAAACAAGTTAGCATTTCATTATGCTTCTGGCCGGAGAAAGCGGGAGAGACAAATAGTGTTGTGACATATAACATGGGAATCTCCGGGAATGCCCTGAAGAACCGGACGCTTACCTGACATATATTGTTGCCTCCCATTGCCTTCCACTGATGTATGTTGTTCAAGATGAGAGATGTAGTTCACTAAGTGATTGTTCCTAATGTACGTCATGGGATAAAGGTCTGGTGACATTTTTAAGGGAGTCAATGGAGTAGAATTTTGTCTGTATCAGAGCCTGACTGACCATCTAGTTACAGTATCAAAGTCGATCAGGCCATCAAGCCGTATGTTCATGATTCCCCCCATGAAATCAGTGGAATCCAATAGTTACATTGATTATCCGCAAATATAAATTATTATTCACAAAAGTGATAGTCTAGGATGTGTTTTTATTGAATTGATCACTTATTAGTTATGATTACAATTACAATATACAATTTGAATGCATCCTCTGAACAGACTGAGCAAAAAGTTGAATATGTATTCGCAGTGATTAGAATTCAGAACTCACTTCAATGAGAATGTACAATAGTCGCAACTGACCTTCATCCGCTACACAACATCGGTTGTGAAGATTTCTGCAGAAAAAAAATAACTTGTGTTTTGAGGGAGTGGCTTCTAGAGGTAATACAGTATGAAGACTTAAGAACACTATGTTGTTCGTTACCCATTTTTGTTCTGCAAATTGAAACTGTACTTTGATATACAGTACTGTATAAATAGCTACAACTTTTCAAAAAGAATTCAGGAATGCATTCTGATCTGATAATGCAGATGCAGGATATAGAGTAGTCTACGATATTTCTTCACATTCTTAAAACCGTTTTAAAACAAACAAGGCTTTATGTAAATTAAGAAAGTTATCCTACTGTGTATAGTAATACAATTACATTGATTTAGTTATCAGTCTCTTTCACAAAAAACGTATCCCTAGGAGGGATTTGAACTGCAATCTCCAGTATTTTTAAGTGGTCTAGCACCACCCAGCGATGAGTATAGACCATTTATTGGCAACTAAATGCACTGATTGTTGACGCGGTACGAACGGCACCACTTTCTCGTGTGACATCTGTATGATGTTTCCTACTGTTTCACTTCTTTCTTTCCAATGAATAGCAAGATGCATTTTTTACGCAATGTTTAAAGTAAGTATCAAAATATGTAAAATGGGATGTGCGAAATTGAAATTTTGGTACCATGGTACTTTTTCACTACCGGTTTAGCGCACAACCCTTCAAGTAATATAATTTAATTCCAATTAAAAAGGAATAAACGTGCAATTCTTCAACCAGAAAATGAATTACAAATTACATACCAAGAATATATGTCGTCCCAGTTTCCTATCCTTTGGCCTAGCAAAGACTACACAGTGTAAGCTAAACAATCTATCCTAACACAACACTATAGCAAAGAGATACTAAGAGTGAGTAATGAGGATTTATAGTCTGCGTTCAGGTGTCACCTTCCTCCCCTGCGGTGTCAGAATGAGGTCACTTTCGTCTGGCTAAAACAATGAAAACAAGGAGAAATGGTATTGAGACATTTGGATTAAATTATTCTAAGAAATGTAGACGCCAACTTGGTGCTAACACAATTAAGGCAAAAGAACAGGATGCCCCACATTAACATTAATTCAAAATTCTCCCCTCAGGGATTGTGACATTTGACTCTGGTTCTTCACAGATATTCTAGCCAGCCAGCTAGGTAGCTACATGTAGAGTGAATACAGCTGTAACTTTTTCCATTCTCTTCTCCCAATAAACATAGAATCAAGCAGGATGTGTTTTCGGAAAATAATAACTTTATTCACATTTTATTCCTCACAAGTTACAGTGCGCTGGTTAGGGATCAGCCCCACATATATGTGTGTTCTTGGCTGGTTGTACCTTTTTACAATGTATCTAGCTTACGGGAGGAATATTTCCTCCCTCATCATTTTCTTTAATGGCATACACCCCTTTTCCCCCCACTGTAATTCTACCATCAGGTAAACAGGTCAGTTCAAAAGTGTCACTTTCCTTAAGTGATTTGTATTCCTCCTTTCTAGCGCGTTCCCACCCAGTGGCCTCAGGTGACATCAGGGCTCATTTATAGGTTTGGGGAACTCCACATGCCACCCTGTAACAATAATCACTAGTATATGAGTTACCTCACTATCTTTACAATCTAGTAGATAATCATGTAAGTATTTTAGGGGTGTCTTATGTCTTCTTGGGTAGCGTATGTCTTGGTCAAAACTAGGTTTTGCATTTACAATGTTTTTCTTTTCAATACATTTTTTTTCTAAGACTACATTTTCTGTAATTTCCTCCTATCTGATTGTTCTCCGTGTACCTTGTCCAGGTCCCTACCTGGGATCGGTTTTCTGTGCTATTCCTACTCTGTGTCAAACCAGCACTATTCTCACTACCAGGCTCACTGCCTTCGTATCCCTGGATTTCTGAATTATTTTCAGTTTGTGTCTGTTGTTCTCTACTGTTCTTTCTAATCAATTTCACCATTCTGTGCTTTGACACCATTTTTGTATGTGGATAAAATACCAGCTAAGCTGGGCTATTCTTACTGTATCCCACAAACATGCCCTTCTCACAGCTGGAGTCCAGTTTCTTTTGATTTTGTTCGTATGTGTAACAAACTGATCCAAAAACCCACATTTTGTAGAGGTTAGGCTTTCTCCCCGTTAGAATGAAGTAAGGGGTGTTTTTAGTCCTCTCACTGTAACACCTATTGTGGATATGAGCAGCATTTTGAACTGTATAATTCCACGATTCCTTTGGTAATCCCTGCTCTAATAATAGACATCTTCCCATTTCAAAGAGAGTCCTCCACTGTCTCTCGGCTGTACTATGTGGAAAGTACATCTTTGGTTGTAAGATTATTCTGTCCTTTTTGGAAGATCACTTTGGCTCCATCCTTCGTGGCTTCTTGCACAGAGATTATGCTCTGTGGATATGATGGTATGAATAAAGCCTTCCTTAAATGTTAGCTTAACGCCTCTTCCCTCTGAGTCCTGCAGGAAACCTCAGCGTCGCCACGTTTCAACGCCATGTTGTTAGTCCTGGTTCCGTTAGCTAGTTCCATGTAATGTGACTTTAGGTTGAAGGTCTCAACACACCTTGTAAATTTATTTTTCTCTGTTACGATGTGGGATGTTGCACCACAGTCTACCATTTTTAAGTTTATTTTAATGTTGGATGGAAGAGTACTTTGATTAACCTTGAACACACGTGTTTCCCTTATTGTTGTTTTGTATTTCCATTTGTATTGCGTCATCTTTGTACTTGGTGTTTCTCCTGCATGTCTCGTCGCTGTGTGTTGATCTCCTGTGGTAGCTGCACCAATTGCTGGTTCCTTTTTGGCGGAAATCTCTGGTAATATGGCAGCGATTTCCACATCCATAGCATGCAACAGGTGATAGGTTCACTTTCATTACATTGTCCGACTTTGTTTAAGTGTAAAAATGTTCAGTCTCTTCATAGCTTCAAAGTTTACTTTTAAATTGTGTAAACGTTAATTCCTCGCTGCTCTGTGTTGTATGACTGGCGAATGGTTTGTACAATTCTGGAAGCCCTTCAGAGTCATGGCTGTTATGAGCCCATCACTCACTGCTTCCTTCGCATTTCTTAGGGACGTTACTGCTTTTTCAGATCGGATTATATAGTCCGTCACAGTTTCTTCAGATTCTTTCTTCGGTGAATTTAATTCTGTATACAGGGCAATATTTCTAGGTTTACCTTGACTAGCATAATGGGCACACAGCATTTGTAGAGTTTTTCTGCCGTCTGTCGACCCTCTCTCATCACTAATGTTAGGCTTTTGTCGTTGAGGAATTTAATTAATTCTGCGTAGCATTGTCTGTTCTTTTCTTGGTCTGGATCGCTGGTGGAGACTATGGTGTCTTCTAATCCCATTTGTCTCAGATGTCCGAGAAATTTGACTTCCCAAATTTCGTAGTTATTTTCGTCTCCGTTGAAAACCAATCTCTGCCACATTTCCTTAAGTGTCATGCCATATCCTGTAATGTTTTCCATTCTGTTCTTCTAATAAACAAAGAATCAAGCAGGATGTGTTTTAGTAATAATAACTTTATTCCCCTTTTATTCTTCACAAGTTACAGTCCACTGGTTAGGCATCAGCCACACAAAAAATATAGATTTGGTTGAGCACACCGTATTAAATAAATTCAGATCACATGGTTACAAGAACGTACTACTATATATATATATAATAACTGATGAGAGCATATACCTCAACACCCTCACATGTTCGCATCCCCTCAATATACCTCAACAATACCTCCCAATATTCTTTTGGGTTAACAACCTCATTGTTTTCCCCCTCCACATTTAGTTCACATGATGTACAGTAGATCTACAGTAGGCTTATAATTTGACATTCCAAAACTTTCGAGTATTTTTAGGATGTACCTTTCCTGATTCACTTTGATTTCCTTTTCCCTCTGTGAAAAAACTGGATGCCCAAGAAATATGTTATTTTTTCAAAATCTTTTATATTAAATAAATAAATAAATAAATAAAAATCACACAATACATTTTTTTAAATTAAATAATTGTGATTGACTGTTATATCCCCACATTATAATAATTTAATGTCAATTTATCAATGCAATAACATATACAATACAATTTTTGCAATTTATTTTCAAAGCCACAAGTGAAGAAGTACAATATTTGACTGTTGATTAGTACACATTTATTTCACATGGTTGTTATTGATAATTTCCCATGACCATAATGTGTTCATGAGCCAACATTGGACATTTCTGTTGTAACTCGTAGTTCACTCAGACATTTGGACATCTTCCTTCCAGTGTGTTCACTTCTGTTCAGTGACTGGTCTGATCTTCATGGTAATAGTTTTCAAGGAATATGTATAGCCTTTCCATGTGAACCAGTTGATCCCAATACCAGAGGTAGATTCTCCCCATGCATATATCCCATTGGGGTTAGTGAAGTGGCAGCTTCGGTACCAAAATCCCCCATAGTACACCTGGGCACAGTTGGCAGCATTAATATCCTGATCTTTATCTATTGTTGTGAACTTTTGACCACTGTGAGAAGTCAGAGAATCACCTGCGGAAGAAGCAAAATAAACAATGACATGTTACCTAATAGTAATATTTGACACATCCTCAGGTTTCACTCTTACAAAATAATCCCAGAAATATTTTTTACAAATGTAGTTATCACTCACCTGCTCCTCCATCTTTAAATGTCCCAACTGTTAGTTTGTACCCTTCAGTATCTGACGCCACAGAGAACGAGGAGTACTGGGCATAGACCTTCTTCCCCTCAAAGTCCTCCATGTCCACTCTCAACTCATACTTCCCAGCCTTGGTCAGGAGATGCATCGTCTCCAGTCCTGAATAATAATAATAGCATGGTATAGAAACTATAGTGTTGTCTCTATACACTCACCAGCTACTTCTCTAGGTACACCTTGCTAGTACCGGTTTGGATCCCCTTTTGCCTTCAGAACTACCTTAATTCTACATGGCAAAGATTCAACAAGGTGCTGGAAACATTCCTCAGAGATTTTGGTCCATATTTACCTTATTGCATCACGCAGTTGCTGCAGATCTGTCGGCTGCACATCGATGATGCAAATCTCCCGTTCCACCAAATCCCAAAGTGCACAATTGGGTTGAGATCTGGTGACTGTGGAGGGCATTTGAGTACAGGGAACTCATTGTCATGTTCAAGAATTTAGTTTGAGATTATGTGAGCTTTGTGACAAAGTGTGTTATCCTGCTAGAAGTAGCCATTAGAAGATGGGTACACTGTGGTTATACAGGGATGGATATGGTCAGCAACAATACTCAGGAAGGTTGTGGCATTTACACAAGGCTCAGTTGGTACTAAGGTTCAGATAGTGTGCCAAAGAAATATTCCCCCACACCATTACACCACCACCACCAGCCTGAACCGTTGATAGAAGCCATGATGGATCCATGCTTTTATGTAGTTTACACCAAATTCGTACTCTACCATCTGAATGTTGCAGCAGAAACTGAGACTCATCAGACCAGGCAACGTTTTTTTCAATCTTCCATAGTACAATTGTGATTTGAACCTGTTTCCTGTTCTTACCTGGTGTGGTCATCTGCTTCTAGATTCAATGTCGTGTGTATTCCGAGATGCTCTTCTGCATAACTTGGTTGTAACAAGTGGTTATTTTAGTTATAGTTGCCTTTCTATCTATCAGCTCAAACCAGTCTGTCCATTCTCTTCTTAGCTCTGACATCAACAAAGCATTTTTGCCCAGAGAACTGCCGCTCACTGGATATTTTCTCTTTTTATGACCATTCTCTGTAAACCATAGAGATGGTTGTACAGGAAAATCCCAGTAGATCAGTATTTTCTGAAATACTCAAACTGGCCCGTCCGGCACCAACAACCATGTTCAAATTCAGTTAAATAACAGTACCTTTTTCACCTGTTCTGATGCTTGGTTTGAATCTCAGTAGATTGTCTTGACCATGTCTAAATGCTGTCACAAGATTAGATATTTGCATTAACAAACAGTTAAACAGGTGTACTGAATGAAGAGGCTGGTGAGTGTATATTGACACATACTAGTACTAACAGATTAGAACATTCTGGTAACTTGAATTGAAACCAGTTCTTACCCAGCCAGTACTCTCCAGTGCTTACCCAGCCAGTTCTCTCCAGTTCTTACCCAGCCAGTACTCTCCAGTTCTTACCCAGCCAGTACTCTCCAGTTCTTACCCAGCCAGTACTCTCCAGTTCTTACCCAGACAGTACTCTCCAGTTCTTACACAGCCAGTACTCTCAAGTTCTTACCCAGCCAGTACTCTCAAGTTCTTACCCAGCCAGTACTCTCCAGTTCTTACCCAGCCAGTACTCTCCAGTTCTTACCCAGACAGTACTCTCCAGTTCTTACCCAGACAGTACTCTCCAGTTCTTACCCAGACAGTACTCTCCAGTTCTTACCCAGCCAGTACTCTCCAGTTCTTACCCAGCCAGTACTCTCCAGCTGCACTTCCAAAACCCCTCTTGTACTGATCCCACTTCCTGAAGAAGTTCACTGATCCATCTTGTCTGTTCTGAATCACCTGGTTTAGAGATACATTGATAAATTAACTGAATGGTTTATGAAGTTTAAAAATAAAGAATAATCAATTAAACCATGTTTAAATTCTTTTAAGATTGGTCAAGATTTGGGGAACTGACCGTCCACTTTCCTAGATATGCCCCATCCTCCGTGGACATGTCACAGAACACCTGGACAGGTGAGGTAGGTCCAGCAGGGTAGATGGTGTAGACCCCGTTCTGTCCAAACCCTGACTTGTAGATGTCATTACAGTCCACAGGATTTGGGGAGGACTGCACTCCCATGGTGAACAGTAGAGCCAGCAGCAAGCTGAACTAAACCACAGGGTAGATGGATCTATTACCAGGTGTAATCTAAATACTGTGTAGTGTTGATTCATTAGAGAGAAATGTCCCTTATGTTGGTTTCCGCTCAAAATAATGGTTTACATTTATACTTACCATCATTGTGGAGATTGATGTAAAAAAAGTTTGAATATGAAAGTATGTCCTGTAAGAAAGGAGAACAAATTTAAAGCAATGCTTTTCAGGTCACCATTTGTCATGTATTTATACATTCAGTCTAATAATCTGTCTTATGCTGTAATTTTTTCTTTAGGAGTCTCAGCGACAGTTGAGGAGCCCTTTTGTAATTGTACGTCTTTTTAATTACTATTATTATTATTAGGGGTCCAAGCAGTGCCAGCTGTGGAGCCCTATTAAAATTGTATGTTTTTTATTATTATTATTATTATTATTATTAGAGGTCCAATCAGCGACAGCTGCGGAGCCCTATTGAAATTGTTTTTTATTATTATAAAGTGTTCTTGCCGAAGAAGAACACTTTAATAATCTCACATATATATTATTATAGCAAAATTTGGCCACGTTATTCCTCCCCAAGTTTTTACTCTACATATATAAATAAGATACCAAAACGTGTGGTTATTCCTGATCGTGTTGCTATTGTTTTGTGGAAAATTTCGTCAAATGGTTTAAAAAATATTTACCTTTTTCTGGCGAAATATTTCTCATAGGAGTGAGTGGACGGAATGTTCAGAATTAGTGTGAGCAACTGCCAACTGCCAAATTTGGACACATTTTCTAAACTGCCACCACTCCTACATTTTTTAGTCCACATACATGTTATATCAAAACTTTCCGCTATTCCTGCTGTCACTACATATGTCAAAATCTAAGCCATAGCCTTAGTTTTTACACCATGAACGTTTGTTTCAAACTCACATTCTCCATAGACATTCATTGAATCTCAACTCTACAGATATCTCTTGTCTAATCTTGTTGGTAAATAGTGATACGCACCGCGTTTACCACAGAGTTTTTTTAAAGAGCAACTTGCAGGTTGAATTGGTAACTGAATTAATAGTTAATGTTGCGGGAGTGGGTCTTTTAAAAACATATGTAAGAATTTCTATGTTACACAAAACATAAAGCAGGATTTTTATGAAAATGTGCCCATAATAAGCCAGGCTCCGCCCAGCTAGCAACACGTAGTTAGAGCAGTGGTGAGAGAAAGCACAAGATAGAGAAACTTTTACAGTAGCCATAATCGTAGGACCTTAGTTTTGGTTTCACCCGTAATTTGAGCATGAACTTGACAGATTTCTTCACGTTACGTCTCTTGCGGTCGGTAATTTATAGATGCAGATGTTATTGTTAATCACAGTTTTATCTCTAAACATTGTTTTTGGCAGTTATCTATTTCTCTAATCTAGTTGTTTATCATTAATGTACACTGTGCTATATTGAGGTGTCCAACCTGCAAGTTGCTCTTTAAACTGTACAGTTTTTGGCCACTAGGTAGCATCGGTGTGCACAACAGCTGCACAAAGCTGTGTCTGGCTCACAGCCATTTATAATTTGACTTGCTTAACATAGCGTATATCTGTATCATTAAGTAGTTTTAGATTTTATTGTATATAAAGAGACATCATGTTTTAAAGAGATGCTCACCAAAAATCGGTTTTAAATATATTACCTGCGTTCTAAGTAAATAAACGAACCTGGGTGTACACCGTGATACACAAACTAATTCTGATGTGTTCTGCAGCTCTCTCTAGAGGCTGCATAGCCTAATAAATATGTCACTGGGCTTAGAAACAAGAGGTTCCAGTTTTGAAACATGGCAAAGCCTATATGTTGTTGATATTAACAACTAAACAAAGTTAGCCTATATAATGTGTCAGACTTTTAAAATGTTATTTGGGAAAAAACGTTTGTCTGTTTCAAACAATCAAAAATGGCAGCAAAGCCACCAAACCGGAGGTGAGGGTGTTTTTCAGCATCTGTTTTTCCGATTGTAACCAAACTTGTTATCCATGGTTGTAATGAGGAGCAAAAGGGGCCTACATATGTCATAATGTATGTCAAGAACTTCCTGCGTCCTATAATTTCTCAGGAAGTGAGGGCTTTTCTCAGCAACTGTTTATTCGATTTGCACAAAACTTTGTTTCTATGATTGGAATGAGGTGCACAGGGGGCCTGTAGTGTTTGGCCAATATTAACCATGTGGGGGCGCTATACTAGAAAATTACTTTATTTAGTTAGTTATAGTTAAACGTGCAATATGTAATTTTTGGCCGCCAGGGGGCTCTCAATCAAAACAATAGCAAAACATATACTTGGATGACGTCGGGAGGTTGCGTGGGATCATGGGTTTTGTTATCGTCGTCAATGACAACCTTCCAATCTAGCATCTCCTATTGTTAAAAAATTATAACTTTATTCACGTTATGTTTGGCGGCTCCCTGGATCTTATAACAACTAGAGCAGTAACAGGTTATATGACGCCGTTTACGGGCGACAAAATTAAATGTCCCGTGTCTTCGAATTATATTACAAATTTCTCTGGATTTGAAAGTTACTGGAAACATTTAGGATAATGTAAGTACACAACTAAGAAATATATATAATATATGTATACGCTTCAAGCAGGCCACCATTATCCCGGTTCCAAAAAAACCTCACATCACCTGCCTAAATGACTACCGCCCAGTAGCACTAACCTCAATCATCATGAAGTGCTTCGAGCGGCTGGTCAAAACTCATATCTGCGCCGCCCTCCCGGACACCTTGGACCCCCTACAATTTGCATACCGCCCCAACAGATCTACAGATGATGC
>JACXGM010010694.1:0-20331 GCA_016801145.1 Umbra pygmaea | reverse complement strand
GTGTGGATAAAACCAAGGAGATGATAGTAACCTTCTCCCCCAGGCAGAGGCAGCTGGCTGAGTCAGTCACTACCACCATCCAGGGAAAGCTAGTCGAGGTTGTAAAGGAGTATAAATACCTTGGGACTATTTTTGATAATCAGTTGAAATTTTCATGCAACATGGAGGAGATTCTGAAAAAAAGTCATCAGCGGCAGTATCTGCTTAGGAAACTAAAATAATTTGATGTAAGCAAGGACATCCTAACCACATTCTACTACTCATTTATTGAAAGTATAATAACCTTTTCCTTCACCTGCTGTTTTCACTCCATTAGTCTTCAAAACAGGAAATGCTTGCATCAAATTGTTAAAGTCTGTTCCAGAATTATTGGACACCCCGTGAGGGATCTGTCCACCCTATGCGAACAGCAGACCCTAAAGACTGCCTGTAGGATCCTTTGTGACCCATCACACATAATGTTTTCTACATTTGAGTGGCTCCCATCAGGGCGCAGACTTCGCTGTCAAGGCTGTAAGACCCAGAGAAGGAAGGTGACATTTGTCCCCAGGGCTGTTCAGCTTCTAAACTCACAGCCCTCATCCTATATCATACATCTCCGTACTGCACTATAATAACACTCCGGAGATTGATGCATGATGCACTCATCCCATACCCCGTTCCCCTTTTTCTTTTTAATTTCTTCCTTTTATTTATTACTATTAATTTGTTTGTCTTGTTGTTGTTGGGAGTGTTTTGCTCTTGTGTCATTTAATTGCCCCTCGGGAATGAATAAAGTGATTTGATTGATTGATTGATTGATCCCTGTCTCCTGACAAAAAAGGCCAGTTCTGCATCTTGTGAGCCAAGTTTCTGCACCGGGTGGGGAAACTGAAAGGTACATAGCCTATTGTATTAAGGTCACATGGTTATTCTGTGTTCAATTAGTGGACATGGGAATGGGTGAGCTGAGACCAAAGTCTTTGTGTGGCATTTCAGTGGACTTCGGTAGAGGCAACGATGCACTCCGGAGAGGTACAGCTAGAGTCTCCAGGCAGGAAACGTGTTCACCAACAGAAGTGTTGTGTGCACCAGCACAGGAAGGTGGACCCAGAACAGAGACAGGAAGAAGTCATCAGGCCACATGGTCCTGAGGCATATTCCTAGGGTTTGGGTCCTCCTAGGATCAACATGACTTCAGAAACATTAGAGTGTGCGTACCTTAGGCCTAGTATATAATATATCATATATGAAAAAATAAAACGTAAGTTGGGACAGAGAAAGGACAGAATTACCCTAGTCCCCAGCACAAACTATTGCAGCATAATATCTGGGGACTGAGACATGGTCCTCCAGTTCTGAAGACAAAAATGTCAAACTCACTAGAAAGGTGTAGGCCTCCAACAAGCAGCCCCTCCTTCCTGAGAACAGAGACAGAATTTCTGCTTCCCTGGCGGAAAAATCATATCTGCTGGTGGCTCAGTCTGTGTGAGCCACGTCCAACATCGCCCTGTTAGCGGCTTCCCTTTCCTCTCTCTCTTGGGGAGGGACTCCCTCTCCGCGGGGGCGGCGGAGGAGTTCAGGAAGGCATCGGCAGCCATTTTACAAATAGCACAGGCCATGGCCATCTGTTCCGGCCGAACAATGGAGACTTCAGTCGTGGCCCACCGCCACCTATGGCTGGTAAGTACCGCGCTGAAGGAGCCAAAAAAGCCCCCTCTGCTTAATGTCCCTATGAACATGACTCCCTATTTGGGAAATCTGTTGCGGAGGCTACAGCAAGGGCGGCGAAGGAGGAACAGGAGAGGAAATTAATCCAAAAGTCATTCACGGTCCATCGCAAGTCTTCCCAGTCTTCAGCGACGGCGGTTAGACCTGCTGAATCCTCCAGACCCCCGGCCAGCCGGGGCCAGAACCCTAACAAAGAGAGGAGCAAGACAGCGATGTCTCCCCTCACCCACCTCCACCTCCTGAATGCCGTGAGCCGACTCTGCAGCCATGGTGACCCACTAGACAGTAGCAGAGAGAGAGGCCACCTGCATGGACCACCTCTATGCTGCCTCTTAACAAGAGACGTAAACAATGACTGTTTGGGGAGAGGTCCCTTTACGGTGTCCTCTCCAACACTTCTGTGTTGGGAGACAATAAATTTGGTCTCTGTCCCATCCGTTTTGTTCTACGGTTTCCTCCTCTGCCACGGTGAGGAGTTGTGGTCATGTTTCTGTTCTAGGACAATTTGTCTTCACAGACATTTTATGTACCTAGCCAGAGCAATGCTTGTGATCACAATACTGTTTCGGCGCCTCTCCAGTTATGTCGCCCCTTCAAGCGCTGCACATAGCCTGGGCTCACCGAGTTTGACACCTACAACCTGATCTCACAGAATTCTATTGAAATTAACATAGCCCCTTAAATCTGTGGCAGTTTTACGGAATTGCCGAAAATTCTGTGATGTGCCCACGGAAGTCTATGTAAGTGAATGACAGGTCCACAAACGGATTCCCTGTTCCAATACCTGCGCTCCCCCAGTTGTCGTTGGTTTATAACTAACCATTAGTACTTAATTTCATGGAATTCTGTGAGATCATGGTGACACCTAATGAGATGGTTCTCTCTGAGACCATCAGACAACCCTCCAATTCTGAGTGGACGTGTTTACGTGTCCAAGGTGGCTGAGAGGCCTCCTCTAAGCTTCTCTGTATGGCGCCTCCCGCATCTGATGCAGAGAGTGCGACAGGAGAGTGTCATTGATCCTAGAGGCTCCAGACAGCCCAGGAGCGGCCTGGTTTCCGAAGATGGTGGAGATGTTGTGTGCACCCCCGTGGCACATCCTGTTTCACCAGGACACGTTGGTCCAAGCACAGGGGACGTTATTCCCCCCCCGTTCTGACTTAACCCCTCTAGGTCTGGGCCCTGAACGGAAGAGACTGAGAAACAGTGGTCTACCCATTAACGTTATCCAAATGATTCATTGCACATGTGCTGTCTCTACAGCAGATGGAAGCTGTTTGAGAGCAGTGTGCATTGCGTGAGGTAGACCCCCAGACCTGTGAGGTTAATAAAGTTATGAATCTCCTCCAATATTTATTGGAGTAGGGGAAATCACCTGGAACCATCAAGGTCTATGGGTCAGCAGTTTCTGCATGCCATGATGGGTGGGCGAATTCCTCTGTTTTTGCCCACCCCCTGGTTTCGCATTTTATGAAAGGAGCATGCCGCTTGTACCCTACAGTGAAAACAAGACTCCCAAAACGGGACCTGGCCATGGTCCTGGAGGCCCTACAGAAACCCCCATTTGAACCTCTAGCTTTCTCTGAGGTTGAGTGGGCTGTATTTTATTTTCTAGGGTTTTGGGGTGAGTTGGGTGGTAATGACTTGGGTGGGCCGTGACCGGCCTCGCTCTCAAGTACAGTTGGTGGCAGTGTATGCACCTTCAGTGGGTTGCAATCCGCCATTAAACCCCATAGAAGAAGAAGTGCATATCAGAGCACAAGGAAGTCCAAGGAATTGTCTGTAGGCCTCCGAGATAGGATTGTATATTAAGGCACAGATCTGGGTAAGTGTACAGAAAAATATCTGCAGCATTGAAGGTCCCAATGAGAGCAGGGGCCTCCATCAACGTAAAAAGTTTGGAACCACCAGTACTCTTCCAAGTGAAGGCCGCCTGGCCAAACCTAGCAATCGGGGAGAAGGGCCTTAGTCAGGGAGGTGACCAAGAACCCGATGGTCACTCTGACATAGCTCTAGTGTTTTTCTGTGGAGAGAGGAGAACCTTCCAGAAGAACAACCATCTCTGCAGAACTCCAACAATCAGGCCTGTGTGGTAGAGTGGCCAGACACAAGCCACTCCTCAGTAAAAGGCACATGAAGGCCCACCTGGAATTTGCCATAAGGCACTTGAAGGACTCCCAGACCATGAGAAACAAAAATATTAAATATGGCCTGAATGCCAAGCGTCATGTCTGGAGGAAACCAAGGACCGCTCAACACCTGTCCAATACCATGCCTACAGTAAAGCATGGTGATGGTAACATCATACTGTGGGCATTTTTTGGTAGCAGGAGCTGTGAGACTAGTCAGGATCAAGGAAAAGATGAATGCAGCAATGTACAGAGACATCCTTGCTGACAACCTGCTCCAAAGCGCTCTGGACCTCAGACTGGGGCAAACGTTCCAACAGGACAACGACCCTTAGTACACAGCCAAGATAACAAAGGAATGGCTACAGGACAACTTTGTGAATGTCCTTGAGTGGCCCAGCCAGAGCCCAGACTTGAACCCGATTGAACATCCTTGGAGAGCTCGTGAAAATTGCTGTGCATCGACACTCCCAATCCAACCTGATAAAGCTTGAAAGGTCCTGCAAAGAAGTATGGGAAAAACTGCCCAAAAATAGGTGTGCCAAGCTTGTAACATCATACTCAGAAAGACTTTGGGCTGTGAATACTTATGTACATGTGCTTTAATTGTTTTATATTTTTAATAAATTTGCTAAGATTTCAAACAAACTTATTTTACATTGTCATTATTTGTTATTGTTTGTAGAATTTTGAGGGAAATAATGAATTTCATCCATTTCGGAATAAGGGTGTAACATAACAAAATGTGGAAAAAGTGAAGCGCTGTGAATACTTTCCGGATGCACTGTATCCTAAATGTTTTGTATGTTGTTTTAATATAGATTTTAAATTGATAGCCTCTGCTAGCTTAGCTAAATGGGTCGGGTATTCTGGGGGGGTAGATACCGGGTGACCATCCTCTCTGGGAGTATATAAGCTTCTTTCACTGTGTGCTAAAGAGTGTCATTTGTGTGGCCTAGTGATCTTGTTATCCTCAGTTAGACATATTTGATTAAAGTAGACCTGTGTGTATTAGACATAGTGTGTGTGATGAAATATTGGCCTTATGGGGTGTGCTGTGACTTATGCTGTGCTATTGTGTGCATCCTAAACTCTGGCTGGCGGAGGGAGGTTTGACTCTGTAGACCTCCCAGTATGAGTACTGCCCTGCTTGTTGTACTGTGCCCAGAGATTTCTATCCCTATGAATTATTGTCTAATAAAGAACCCTATTTTGTACATCTTGTATGTGAGTTGGTGTGTCCAGTCCTCAGACTGTACTGGAACTTCCTGGTTAACGAAGGTGGTGGCAGCGTTCACTCTACCGGTTAAGCTCAATCCAGTAACAGCCCCACCTTCGGGCAGGTTGTGGTTTATTTCAATATTGACTGAGTGATATCTCTGATGTGAAACAGTGCAGTTGTTTTAGAGTTGAGTCCCGTGAAACCGAGGCGCCTTGAGCTCTTTCTAGGTTATTATTGTTTCTTCTCCAAAGAAATGGAGATGAAGAGACAAAGACATAAGTGTGGCATGTAAAAAATATGAGAGAAGAAACAATGAGCACTCCAAGCTAATGCTGCCAAATGTAAAATAAATTATAGTAATAACACACATGTTTAGTTAGACCTAAGTGAGGTAGACAGCATCCAGAAGATGCAAGCATTACCAGATGTCAGGTTCAAGCAGCAGACTTTTCTACATTTAACAAATCCAAGTATACAAATTACATTGTTATGTTTTTAATTTAAAAATAGTTTATACATTTAGTATTTATGTTAGCCAATAAAGATTAAGTTCATATTGTAGAACAGAAGAGTAGCTATAGCTTGTAAATATTTATATTATATAATACTATGTTTTTATTTTTCTGTCCTTTATATGAAATCAGCCACAGGTGATGCTGGGAATACAGAGACAGAGAAAGAGAAGGAAGCTGCTATGACGTTGTAGGGAGGGACCAGGGACTGACAAGCGCAGTAATGCAACTATACACAACAGAGTATAAGTTCACATGGTTATAATATGCAAGATAGTTACCTTAGATCAATTCATTTTGATATTTGATTATAGTTAACTGATTATTGTTCTTTTGCAAAATCCAAAAATCAGAATCAAAAACAAAGAGCAGTGTGAAAAGAGAAGCAGAAACAGAGAACATTTTAGGATGTGATTTTGTGTGTAACAAAGTTTAACTTTTGATAGGTTTGTGTTTGGGTAAAATTAATTGGGTAAAATAACAACTGTGTTAACTTGCCCTTGTGCTTAGGGTCATTGTCATGCTGGAAAGTCCAAGAGCTTCCCATGCACAGCTTTCTTGCAGAATAATGCAAATTGTCTGCGGCATTCATCTTGCCATCAATTTTCACAAAGTTCCCTGTCCCTTTAAAGCTCACACCTCCCCAAAACATCAGTGAGCCACGACCATGCTTCACAGTGGGGATGGTATTCTTTTCACTATAGGCCTTCATGACCCTTCTCCAAACAGCAGTTATGGTTGTGACCATAAAGCTCTATTTTGGTTTTGTCACTCCAAATTACAGTGTACCAGAAGCTGTGAAGTGTCATGGTGTTGTCGGGCATATTGTAACCTGACGTTTTTGTGGCACTGGCGCAGTAAAGGTTTTGTCCTGGCAACACGACCATGCAGCTAATTTTTGTTCAAGTATCGTTGTATTGTGATACTTGAAACAACTACACTGTCTTTTTCCAGGGCAACCTGTATGTCTCCCGAGATTACGTGTTGGTTTTTCTTTCTATTCCGAAAAATTCTTCTGGCAGTTTTTGCAGAAATCTTTCTCGGTCTACCTGACCTAGGCTTGGTATCAAGAGATCCCTGAATCTTCCACTTCTTAATAAATGATTGAACATTACTAACTGGTATTTGCAAGGCTATTGATATCTTTTTATATCCATTTTCAATTTTATGCAGTTCCAATACCTTATTATGCAGGTCTTTTGACAATTCTTTTCTGCTCCCCATGGCACAGTATCTAGCTTGATCAGTGCAGCCATGTGAGGGCTACTAATCTCATTGACTACTTCTACACAGACACTAATTACAATTTAAAATGCCACAGGTGTGGGAAATTAGCCTTTAGTTGCCATTTTAACCTGTGTGTGTTACCTTGTGTGTCTGTAACAAGGCCAAACATTCAAGGGTATGTAAACTTTTGATCAGGGCCATTTTGGTTGTTTTCTGTTATCAGTATGGTTAACAATGGAGGAACTGTGTGATAGTTAATGGCTTCATATGATCACTATCCTTACATAGTTAACAGTCAGATTTTTTGCATGAACAGTCAGATTATCAAAATCAATGCCAAAATTTAACAATTTCTGCCATGGTATGCAAACCTATGAGCACAACTGTAATTTTGTTAGCAGCCAATAATAGCACTGCTTCTTTAGTTTAGTGTCATATAGTACATGGTGTGTTAATTTTCATTTAACTGAAAAATGGGTCGTTCCCGGTCTGCGTTTCAAGGTCCCAGTCTGCATTTCAAGGTCCCGGGCAGTTTTTCAGTCCGTCTGGCCACGGGAGCTACCATTATAGGTATATTGAGCTTGAGCTGAATGGAAATAAAAATTCTCTTGGATACTTGGAAGGAAAACACATCAGCCTGTAAATGTCCTTAAATCCTGAGAAATCACAGCCATGCAAATTATCCAACTATACACTGCATGTTTTCATATGCCAAAATACATCCAAAATCACCACTAACGTTGTGACCCCTCAAATGTTATTGGTGCATGGCGCATTTCATCATTTATTTAGATTGATTGTACATGTCAGATATATAAACTTTGCCAAATTATTAATATGTCTAACTCCACATAGCCACTAATATAGCTTTCCACCACAGTACGGGCTCCACCTCTCTTTACCATTCAAGCTACTGAGAACGCACACGCCGGGAATCGATGCACAATCCGAGGAGAGGAAGTACAGCTTTTTTCTCTCGCGAGGAAGGACGCCGTTATCGAAATCCCTACAAACAACACGAGAATTCATCATTCACACGGTAATATAACCCAATCTAACACAGTACATATCTCGTGAGCCAGAAGTGGAGATACTGGCTTCTTAAAACACGCATTGAAAATGTTATTTGACAGGATTATTATATGAAACAAACAGCAACATACATCTACACCGTGGCTACGGATATGGACATCAAGGCCTAGCTAGCTAGCTGCTAACATGATCATTGCGTGCTTGTTTTGTGGTTAGCACGCGGTAGTTACGATTAAAATAACGTAAATGTACTGTATACTGTTAGCTACCTAGCTACGTAACTAGGTTAACCGCTGAGATGGGAATGTATTTGTCCGGGTATATCATATATAAATACACTGCCATATGTGTAAATATTTCTTGGAAGTTCTCTAAGGCGTTTTTGAACTGTATATTTCCTTCATTAGACCTGGAACTTCTAAAGCTACCTATCGAAAGTAGCGCGCGCGCCTGCTAACATTAGCTATTTTAGCCTGATCTCTAACTTCAGATGCTTAGTAATGGTCTGTAAAGGCATTTCATTTAAACAAAACATTGATGTGTCTAGGTCTAACTAATTAAATATATCTGATATAAATAAGATGGACTCGTTACCCAGGTTGCTAAAAAACTACTATTTTGCTAAGGTTAGATTGCAGTTCATTACTACGCTAGCTAGCAACAGTGGCGCACAAGTGGACTAGATGCTTAACTTCAGCTTACAATGTTGCTAGTAACAGTCAATATACAATAATGACAATACTTGCGTCTTCAAATTTCGATAGCTAACATTAACCAAGACGTGAATGCGATGCAGCTTTCTACAGGTCAAGCCTCTGGACGCTACTGTAACTATGCAGTTAAAAAGCAGGTTGTCTTGGGGCTCTTGTCTGTCTGGTGTATTAGGTTTAGATATATTGCTATATATACACATTTATTGATGCCCATTATTGTCCTCTGGATCACATCGTCATTAAAAATGTGATTCTCATTCGACGTCCCTGGTTAAATAAGTGTTAAATCCGTTTTATATTTTCAGATCTTCCAGACCAAGTTCCACAAAATGATATTTACAAAACAGGTCTGATGGTCTTATTTGTGCCACACTACCCAATGTAATAACTGAGTGGTATTGCATATAAAACAAGATTGATCTGGAAAGCCATCTTTAGCTTCAAGCTGTTCTTTCTCAACATGCATAGTCCTGGCCTCCCCTTTGTAAATCACACGCACACTTCCAGTAACATCCTGCCCCATTGGCTGATCAGCTGTAGCACTATGCAGTTAAAACATTGAAATGGATTTCACCCACGATACTTTTCCAGATTGCCAATTTAAACACTGTCTACCCAAGTCACTGATATTGATATTCCAAGTGGCTGCTAACGACTCCCATCGTGACCATGAAAAGACAGACATGACAAAGTCTAGCTCCTCCCAAGACCAAGGCAATAAGCAGATTAAAGTGGCCCTGTTTTTTGTCATGATCTATTCTGCTAATACAACTGTGACTATTTCTCCTTTACTTGCTGCTAACACCAAATCTTACTGTCATTGCACTGCGTATGTTTGCAACAAAAGTTCACCATTCAGCTCCTAAATGCAAAATGTTTTACTAATATGTTGGGTACATTCTATCATTTGTCACAATCCTCAGACGGCAACTCCCCATGCAACACAATGCCTTTTAGCTGCACTATGTAACTTCCTATTCATTTGTTCTATCGGCCAGAATTTTCTGTAGATTTTTTATATTATTAATTTATATATATATATTAATAATATAAATATATATAAATATAAATGTATGTATGTATGTATGTATTTGTATGTATGTATGTATGTGTGTGTATATACACTCACCTAAAGGATGATTAGGAACACCATACTAATACTGTGTTTGACCCCCTTTCGCCTTCAGAACTGCCTTAATTCTACGTGGCATTAATTCAACAAGGTGCTGAAAGCATTCTTTAGAAATGTTGGCCCATATTGATAGGATAGCATCTTGCAGTTGATGGAGATTTGTGTGATGCACATCCAGGGCACGAAGCTCCTGTTTCACCACATCCCAAAGATGCTCTATTGGGTTGAGATCTGGTGACTGTGGGGGCCATTTTAGTACAGTGAACTCCTTGTCATGTTTCAGAAACCAATTTGAAATTATTCAAGCTTTGTGACATGGTGCATTATCCTGCTGGAAGTAGCCATCAGAGGATGGGTACATGGTGGCCGTAAAGGGATGGACATGGTCAGAAACAATGCTCAGGTAGGCCGTGGCATTTAAATGATGCCCAATTGGCACTAAGGGGCCTAAAGTGTGCCAAGAAAACATCCCCCAAACCATTACACCACCACCAGTTTGCACAGTGGTAACAAGGCATGATGGATCCATGTTCTCATTCTGTTTACACCTAATTCTGACTCTACCATCTGAATGTCTCAATAGAAATCGAGACTCATCAGACCATGCAACATTTTTCCAGTCTTCAGCTGTCCAATTTTGGTGTGCTCTTGCAAATTGTAGCCACTTTCGTATTTGTAGTGGAGATGAGTGGTACCCGGTGGGGTCTTCTACTGTTGTAGCCCATCCGCCTCAAGGTTGTGCGTGTTGGCTTCACAAATGCTTTGCTGCATACCTCGGTTGTAACGAGTGGTTATTTCAGTCAAAGTTGCCCTTCTATCAGCTTGAAGCAGTCGGCCCATTCTCCTCTGACCTCTAGCATCAACAAGGCATTTTCGCCCACAGGACTGCCGCATACTGGATGTTTTTCCGTTTTCACACCATTCTTTGTAAACCCTAGAAATGGTTGTGCGTGAAAATCCCGGTAACTGAGCAGATTGTGAAATACTCAAACCGGCCCGTCTGGCACCAACAACCATGTCACGCTCAAAATTGCTTAAATCACCTTTCTTTCACATTCTGACATTCAGTTTGTAGTTCAGTAGATTGTCTTGACCAGGTCCACACCCCTAAATGCATTGAATCAACTGCCATGTGATTGTTTGAGTAGATCATTGCATTAAGAAGAAATTTAACAGGTGTTCCTAATAATCCTTTAGGTGAGTGTATGTATGTGTGTTTTTACTGAACATAGGCATAATACAGGGACACTATAACCAATTCTGGAAAATACACATTATTATTTTGTCCATAATATGCATTTGTTGCTAGTTACAGTTGTATGCAAAAGTTTAGGCACCCCTGACAATTTCCATGATTTTGATTTATACGTATTTGGGTGTTTATTTCAGCAATTTTAATCTATCAATTAACGGAAGGACACAGTAATATTTCAGTAGTGAATTGGATGAACAGAACATGTGCAATATGCATCTAAACGTTAACTTGACAGGTGCATACATTTTGGCGACCCCAACAGAAATATCACATCAATATTTAGTTGAGCCTCCTTTTCTCTAGATTCTACCTATAGGCTGTAGTGAGTGTCTGGATGAAGGTATTTTGTACCATTACTTCTTGCAAAACATCTCCAGTTCAGTTAGGTTTGATGGTTGCCGAGCATGGACAGCCCGCTTCAAATCACCCCACAGATTTTCAATGATATTTAGGTCTGGGGACTGGGATGGCATTCTAGAAGATTGTACTTGTTCCTGTGCATAAATGCCAGAGTAGATTTTGAGCAGTGTTTTGGGTCGTTGTCTCATTGAAATATCCAGCCCTGGATATTAACTTCAACTTTGATTCCTCTGATATTGAGTGGAATCAATGCAACCCTCAACTTTAACAGATTCCCAGTACCGGCAGTGGCCACACAGCCCCACAGGATGATGGAACCTCCACCAAATTTTACTGTGGGTAGCAAGTGTTTGTCTTGGAACGCTGTGTTCTTTTGCCGACATGGATAACGCCCCTTGTCATGACCAAATAACTCCATCTTTGTTTCATCAGTCCACAGCACCTTCTTCCAAAATGAAGCTGGCTTGTCCAAATGTGCGTTTGTATACCTCTGTTGTGGCGAGTGTGCAGAAAATACTTCACTCCCATCACTCCCCCATACAGCTTCTCCTTGTGCAAAGTGCAGTGAATTTTTTTATGATGCACAGTGACACCATCTGTAGCGGTGGTCTGTGGGCTCTTTTTGACCAATCTCACCATCCTTCGCCTTTGCCTCTCCGATATTTTACTTGGCCTGCCACTTCTGGCCTTAACAAGAACTGTGCCTGTGGTCTCCCATTTCCTCACTATGTTCTGCACAGTGGACACTGACAGCTTAATTCTCTGCGATAGATTTTGTAGCCTTCCCCTAAACCAGTGGTCTCCAAACCCTTCCATGGAGGGCCTAGTGTATGCAGGTTTTCACTTTTACCTTGTACAATGCTGATCGTGTAGCTCACTAATTGGTTAGGATCTCCCCTCACCTGGCAGTCTAGGACCTAATTTGGCTCTAATTGAAGGGAAAGACCAAAAACCAGCATACACTAGGCCCTCCATGGAAGGGTTTGGAGACCCCTGCCCTAAACCATACTGTAGAACAATCTTTGTTTTCATGTAATTTGAGAGTTGTTTTGAGGCCCTCATGTTGCCACTCTTCAGAGGAGAGTCAAAGAGAACAACAACTTGCAATTGGCCACCTTAAGTACCATTTCTCATTATTGGAAACACCGGTCTATAAATGTTAAGTCTTAATGAGCTCACCAAACCAATTGTGTGTTCTAATTAATCAGTGTTAGGTAGTTACAGGTATTCAAATCAACAAAATGACAAGTGTGACCAGATTTATGCACCTGTCTAATTTCGTTTTGATGAAATATTGCACATTGAATGTAAATCTGGTGTTTCTAAATCTATCACAATATACAGATGCTTTTGTATGTGATGCACTTTTGTATGCACTTAGGAAAGGTCTTGACAGACTATAATTACACTATTACTACAGCTATTGATGGTTATTAATATGTTCACATATTATAGTATTACATATTACAGTACAAAACATAAGGATCCTTTACATTCTGTTACTTAATGAGAAATGTTGATTTGCTAATTGCAAAAATGCTGCTTCAAATCGGAAAAAATATGAAAAAACTTTCATATTTGCTTTCTTTATTTACATTTTACATTTGAGTCATTTAGGAAATGCTCTTATACAGAGTGACTTACAGTTAGTACAGGGACATTTGGCCATGAGCAAGTTAGGGTTAAGTGCCTTGCCCAAGGACACAATGACATTTGGCACAGTTGAAAATCAAACCATGCAACTTTCCGACTAAAAGTCTGACTCCTTAACCACTGAGCCATCTGTTGCCTCTTCTCTGGCTGATCTCACACTGGTTCTTTGAACACATCTCCACCAGTTACTCTACAAGCATTGTCAACATCCCCTCTACAAAAAGCCCTGCTTTAGCAGAGCCAGGGACCCATCCAGCTCAAGGATTCACTGCACAGTGACTTTCAGAGGTCATTATGTGGAAAAAGTTAAGAGCTCAGGGACAGAATAATAGAGGCCTCTAGTGGCCAAACGGCAATCTTGGCATGGACATTGCATACCGCTTTATTGGTTTCCAGAAATGCAGCTTTGGTCTGATTTAAATATGTGAGATATTCAGCAGCCAGTTTAATTAGAACACCAACCTAGTAATTGGTCTAACTCATTTGCTTCCAGAACCGTTTGAATTCTCCAGGGCTAGGATTACAAGGTGTCAGTTTATTTACAAGGATTCTCGTCCATTTTGACACAATGGCATCACGCTGGCTGGATATTCATTCTGCAAACGGCCAGCTCCATCTCATACAACCCAACAGAGCATCTTTTGGATGTCTGGGAAATCAGGAGTCTATTTTTCAACCCCTTAATTTTCTGGTGTTGGTAATGCACACTGTATCCGCTTATTGTTTTGAGAGGAACAGTGGAACCCGGTCACGTTCAAGCTGAAGAATTTTTACGTAGATTTATAACTTCATTAAAATAAACAATTGCCAAATTTCCAATATTCTGTCTACAAATCTGGCTGGTCAACAAAACAAATTTAAAGTAATTTTCTCAGCTCTACACTCTGGTGAGTTAAGGTTTTTTGCCACTGTAGGGCAGAATAGCCTACCTGTAAGAATCTCTAAAGAGTTGTGCAATTTGCTATACTGTTCCTTCGAGATAATATGCACGCCAGTGTTATTCTTTTTAAAGTAAACGCATCCAACTGGTGTTTAACACATCAGATTGGACCTCTCAAATTGGTATGAACATACCGTAATAGCATTATATAACAGAATTAAATTCACTTTGCAATCCCATAATTCCTACACAACACATTGTTGCTGTGTTGGTAACATAGTTATTAAGACCATGTAATGTGTTAGCTCTTCAAGCCTTCACTGCTGCTAGCCTTGGTCAGTGAAATGAGTTGTAATGAGTTGCTTGTTGAAGCTGAATAGAAATTGCAAACAGGTTAGCATCCCCTTCTGGTGATGAAGCTTTTTATTTATTTAGATTTTTTAAAATAGAATGCAACAGTCATTATCAACAACATTTGATTTACTGCTATATATGTAATACTATTCAAAGGCAAACTAATAATTTGACCAGCTATTAGATGAACATGTTTTCAACATACACAGCTGTTATGTTGTCAAGCCTTCCTAGGGCCCTATAAAATCTGTTTTATTTTTTTGTGATAACACTTTTTATCGCAAACCTCCATATATACACCCTGGGCCAGTGGTTCCAAACGTTTTTGGTCACTGTACCACCAGAGGTCCTAGTACCCATGGTTGGAAACCATAGCCAGGCAGAATCGGTTTGCTCAACTATTTTTTTACCCATCTGCATCTGAACAACTATTTGAAAAAATCCAGAAAATACTGCTATACAGTTTGTTTGTGCATTAATGCTACTTTACAAATTTCAAGTATCAAGCGCAATCCTGTGGACAAAGCCATAATCTTCTGCAGCTCTCGTGCTCCCTAACCATGCTCTATCTGAGTGAGAGAGATGCCTGACAAATTACTTCAAGCGATTTAGATGTATAAACAAATATTTCCCTTTTAAATAGTCATAAGCATTTGGATTAATGAGTGAAACGTAGAAAAACAAGCATTGTCTGTTTGAGCAATTTAGAATGGACTATACCGTTAGCTATAGCTGTATAGCTATCAAGCATATTAGATATGAATGCTATGATAGAGGCGCATGCTGGCCTAGTTCAATGGAGAAACGCACACTGAATATACAATTTCATATTATTTTTGCACATTTCCCTCTATCCGTGGATTCGACTTGAAATTTTTTACTGATGTTATGCCAGAACTGCCAAGAAACAGTGTTGTCTTTTTAGGGAATTTAGAAGGATGGAAGTAGCGTTGTTTCAAGCATTTCGCACTACAGAGGAGATGTACATGCTGGGAGACACACACCACATAGAAAGGGTACTGCACTTATTCGCAGCACTTTTATACTTGGCCATTTGCGGTGGTGTAATGATTCACTTTACGAGAATATATTGGAATTTTAGAATGAAGATTTTTGAAATTATTTTTATTTTTTAATGTCTGGATTCCTCTATTCCTTGCAAATCATAGAGCCAAACTTCGTAAGCTTGACCTACACATTGTGCTCCGTTTAATACACCGCACCATGTGGCTGTGGAGCTTTACTGTCAACTATAACCTTAATTTTAGCCAGGAGAGAAAACCAATGACAAAATGATTATGAAAACATATTTGCAGACCCAACTTTAATCTCCCGCGACCCACCCGTGTGTCGGGAGCCAGACATTGAAAAACACTGCTCTAAACTCAGTCAGGGTGTATGGTCCTATAAATCTACTAGGCATGTTTATGTGACTCAACCAATATTGCAACAATCGAATCCCATTTCCTAATCAGTCAATGGAATGTTGTTCTAAATAGAAAAATTTATACCATTTGAAATTAATGCCCAACTAAACAAATGTAGCCTGTGAAGATGCATTGCCGGTGTAATCTATTGGATCAGCAAAATTGTATTTCTATAGATTTTTCTCTCCGGCTTTACAGACCTGAATGATGTCGGAACAAGATTTGGCAGAGATAGTACATATAGCAGTGGAGGATCTGGGCCAAGATGACCAGACTGGTAAGTGGCTCTGGATAGATACTCTGATTACCATAACCAAGGCTCAGTTATCTGACCAGGACAACCACTGTGATGAAACGTCTCTAGAAGTCCACTATGCCTTCAAGTGCTCTCTTGACATCAATTTGCCTGTATTGTAAAGGAAGGTTCCCTACCACAAGTAACACCTTAATTGGTGTGGACAGAATCACTTTACTCACGTTACTCAGTGTGTGAATGCATTTATGATTTGCTTTAGACGTGTTGGACAACCATGACGAATGTGATGACAAGCCTGACAGGAAAAGACCAAGGGTGGACAACAGTGACCAGGACGCATCCATAAAAGTAAGTCACTCCCGGACCACAGTCACTTCACAGGGTTAACATATAATTTATTCAAAATTGGGAAATGTTTTGAGGGTACCTTTTTATGCATTTTTGTTCTTTATTCTCCCACACTTTAGGTAATTATATAAGTTGTTTTTGTCCAATTCATAAATCCTACCCGTGCAATATAGACATGAACCTAGAGCCGTTTGAAGCACTCGAAACTCTCTGAAATGTACAATTTAACAGACACAAACGTATCCTCCCTTCTCTCCAGACCTTGTTGTACTCCATCAGCCAGATGATTTGCCAGCGTCTGGACAACGTGGAGGGCAAGCTGCAGGCGGTGGAGGCGACGTGCCGAGCCCTAGAGAGGAAGCTTGATGGTGTGGTCAACAAGAGCCAGGCTCCCATCCAGGTGCCCATGGTAGCGGGGTCTCCGCTGGGGGCCACCCAGACATGGAACAAAGTACGCTGGTGCGTTGAAGGCTAGACTCTATTCATTGGTGCACACCTCTGTGTAAAAGCAAAGCATTTGCAGTCTCATGTATATTCACTTGACTTCAATCACCTTTAGCCACCTGTTCGTTTATTTTGTTCTTTATGCTCTATATACATATTTGCATATGGTAAAAGTGGTCAGGAAGTAACATTCGGGATCAGAATGCCGCACACAGGTCTGAGTCGACCCATTTTTGATAAATCTCGTCCCTAGAAAGTATAATCAGAGAATATAACTGTTATGGTTGTGAAACCATTTTGCATTACAAAATGTACATTTCTTAACTTTTATTTGACAATTTCCTAAAAATGTGTACACTCATGGAGTTTCTCAGATGTTCTTTCCAATGCATTGGTTGAGTTAAACTTCTATGTAGCAAAAATACAACACAGTATGGATGAAAAGTGAAGCACTTAGCTTTTCTAGCTTCACACCTAATGCAGTGCTTGAAGTGGGCCAGTATTCACCTGTACGCCATACCAGGAGATATTCGTTTTATGATGTAGCATATCAGGAGACTTTGTTGCATAGCTGCAATTCTCATAAACTCCTGGTATGCTTCATTACATGGACAGCTTATAGCCTTCCATATCTTCTGGATACCGTCACTTAGTACACTCTGGGTAATGAAGTTTAGTTCTTGATTTAAATGGACATTAACCCATAGATTGTATATGCATTAACCACTATCAAACCACCTTTTTCTGGGAACCCCTGAACTCCATTACCCAGGGTGCACTGAGTGATGCAATTCATCGCCCCGCATTTTCAAAAAGTAGTTAATTAACACTATAGGTTGTATGAATTAGCTCACTACAGTACATTGCTAAGATTTTAGTCACATTTTCAGTGGCGCTCAGCTGTGTGTAAGACGGTGGGGATATGCGCGAATGCATGAACAGGAAATGCACATCGCACATTGGAATGACTTCAAGGGAGCGGTTGTTTCACTGATAAAATAAAGAACCGGCCGACAAGCAGCTGAGCCAGAGCAAGAGAGTATTGAGCAAAATAACTGGGAAAAAGATTACTGCTTTACTAAACAGACTCTGTCAACTCCAAACCATTGAATCAGCCACACACAGGTAGTATGTACTCACTAACTAGACAAGCCACAATCAGTTAACTTTCCTTTAGTCAAAGCCAAACAAAACACTTGTTAGGTACAGTCTGTCAGCTAAATGTCATGAATAGGCCTATTATGAATAGTAATTATATTGACTATTAATGTATTAGATTTGTGTTGTCTGACTAGCTAAAGAGATTATCAGGCAATCAGGAAATTGGGAATGATTGGACTATATATTACTTTATTGTATAGTAATTTAATCTATTAAAATAGTTCTATTAATTTGCTCATTGCTGTTTTATTTTTAGGATAGTGTAGAGCATTGAGTGAGAAACCTATTATTGACCATCAAAATCCTTGGTCCTCCACTGGATCAAACATCAGACATGTAGGACACAGGCTAAAGAGTGGAGTTACATAGGTTACATAAAAGCAATGGTTTGCTTCATTTTTTTATAATTCATTGTTTTGAATGGAATTGTGTTGTACATAATAATAGTAGCATTTATATTCAGGTTCAATATAGTTTTGCATTTGAAATAAATAATTTGAATGTGCGTGTTGCTGCCAGAAGGAGCATCCTTGGAGCATTTAGGGTTAACTGTCATGCTCAAGGACAGAATAATGTTGTTTACCTTGTCAGATCAGGGATTACATTTATAATGGGCACCTTCACTTTGTTCCTGGGTTGGGGGGCATAAAAACATACCCACAACATAACCTCTACACCACTGGGCAAAACAGCTTGTTCACGTGATTCAACAGAAATGAGTGTGTGAACTACCCAACCAGAACTAAATGAAGTCCAGGAGCAGGCTCAGCAAAGGTACCAGCACCACTAGCAGCTCAGAGCCTCTTGATCATGAAGCATTTTACTAAAGTGTAGGCTGCTACCTTTCCCCTTCCCCCTACCAAATGAAACACCCAAACTAACAATAACTTTAATAACAGTGCTTGAAGGTGATTCAGTTTAGAACTATCTGCCCTTTAATTTTCTGCCTTTATGTATATATGTCAAGTTCTACCGGTCTTGTGCCTGGCAAAGGGAAGAAGATCTATAGATGAATCAGTTTATCAATTGGTTCAGCAGTTAATCAGTTTATTCCCAGGGCATACTGATGCCATTTCTGTAAGTTTGTAAACCTCATATTCCTTATCTCTACCAGTATTTGTCACCTCGAAAAATGTTTAGTAGTTGCTGAACTAAAAATCACTTGAGTTCATGGCCCTCTACCCATTTACAAAATAAACACAAATAATATTGTGAACAAAAGCAGTATCTCATAAAATTATTTATACACTGTCAAAATTAAAATGTGATACTTCATGTTTTTTTGACACTAGTCAATTCCGATGTGAGGGAATAAGGCGAGTACTGGCAAATATTTTTTTCCACTTCAATCACTGACCTAATGTTTTGTTTGGTAGGCTAAATTAGACATTCTTTAAACACGACCCCAGTGATCTGTTTGTTGAAATTTCAGATAGAAATATAGTTTCTAATAATAACCCAGTTTGCTACTGAAGGCTGTTGAGGTATTTAACACTTTCTTGTCTGCCCCTATAGTGTTGTTCCTCTGACCAATGTTATCGTGAGCCAAGACCGCCCAAAAGGCCAGGAAGAGGCCGTGGCTCGAGGGGCAGATTCACTGGAAAACCTCCTCAGCAAGTGCGTGACTCCTGTATCTTCAGTCTTCAGGCAGAATGTAAAATTGCATGTAGAAGCAGCACTGTTGTTCCTCAAACTTTAGTCCCAGCTGAAGTTCTCACTACTTGGTTCCTCATAACACAGAGCAGACCTCAGTGGCTCATACTGAACACATTGGAACACAGTCTGAGGTTAGTGTTATCAAGGTTCTCTAACACAGTGTGTGTTCTTTTGGCCTTTCTGTGCGTTGGTTCCGATAGCACGGTGGGCGGGCGGAGGCAGAACACGTTTCTGGTCAAGGTGCCGGCCCCGGAGGACAGCCAGGAGGAGCAGGAGAGTGGCTCGGAGGCCAGTGACTCTGTGTCCAACAGTGGCCAGGCCAACAATGCCCAGAGCACCCAGAACGTCACCCTAATCACCCTAAACTCAGAAGGTAAGGCCCTGTGGGACCAATCGCTGTCCCACGTGTGCACACATACAAAGAAACCCAGAAATACTTAGAGTCTTACAGATACACTCACACATGCTTAACAGGGGCGCTAGTCTTTGCAGCAAGACCAATACTTTTTACAAAATTGAACTGAAAGTTAGCCTTACACTGTGGAGTTTTTCCTACTAACAAAGCATTTAGAGGTCTGTATTTTTCATCATAGGTACACTTCAACGGTGAGAGACAGAATCTAAAACAAAAATATGAATATATTTATCACATTGTACGATTTTTTAATAATTAATTTGCATTTTATTGCATGAGATAAGTATTTGATCACCTACCAACACAGAGCTGTTCGTTTTTCTTTAAGAAGCCCTCCTGTTCTCCACTCGTTACCTGTATTAACTGCACCTATTTGAACTCGTTACCTGTGTAATGGACACCTGTCCACGCACTCAAACAGACTCCAACCTCTCCACAATGGCAA
>JACXGM010010693.1:13604-26020 GCA_016801145.1 Umbra pygmaea | reverse complement strand
TACAGTGAACTCATTGTCATGTTCAAGAAACCAATTTGAAATGATTCGAGCTTTGTGACATGGTGCATTATCCTGCTGGAAGTAGCCGTCAGAGGATGGGTACATGCTGACCATAAAGGGATGGACATGGTCAGAAACAATGCTCAGGTAGGCCATGGCATTTAAATCGATGCCCAATTGGCACCAAGGGGCTTAAAATGTGCAAAGAAAACACCCCCCACACCATTACACCACCACCAGAAGCCTGCACAGTGGTAACAAGGCATGATGGATCCATGTTCTCATTCTGTTTACACCAAATTCTGACTCTATCTATACTATCTGAATGTCTCAACAGAAATAAAGACTCATCAGACCAGGCAACATTTTTCCAGTCTTCAATTGTCCAATTTTTGTGTGCTCTTGCAAATTGTAGCCTCTTTTTCCTATTTGTAGTGGAGATGAGTGGTACCCGGTGGGGTATTCTGCTGTTGTAGCCCATCCGCCTCAAGGTTGTGCGTGTTGTGGCTTCACAAATGCTTTGCTGCATACCTCGGTTGTAACGAGTGGTTATTTCAGTCAAAGTTGTCCTTCTATCAGCTTGAAGCAGTTGGCCCATTCTCCTCTGACCTCTAGCATCAACAAGGCATTTTCGCCCACAGGACTGCCACATACTGGATGTTTTTCCCTTTTCACACCATTCTTTGTAAACCCTAGAAATGGTTGTGCGTGAAAATCCCAGTAACTGAGCAGATTGTGAAATACTCAGACCGGCCCGTCTGGCACCAACAACCATGCCACGCTCAAAATTGCTTAGATCACCTTTCTTTCCCATTCTGACAATCAATTTGGAGTTCAGGAGATTGTCTTGACCAGGACCACACCCCTAAATGCATTAAAGCAACTGCCAAGTGATTGGTTGAGTAGATAATTGCATTAATGAGAAATTGACCGAGTGTTCCTAATAATCCTTTAGGTTAGTGTAGTTTTTCTGATTATTTAATAGCCATATTTTGATTTGACCATTGTAACAAACCATAATAATAAACCCAGTCACATATCAAAGCACTATTAAATGAATTAATAAACGTTTAATTACGTTTCACATTATATTGCTAAGTTAACGTTAGCCTACATTTACGTTACCTTAGCTGAGGCAGCCGGACAGATGAGTTTGTCAGCCTTCCGTCTGCTACCGGTAGCCCCTAAACAAACCCAGTCACATATCAAAGCACTATTAAATTAATGAATAAACATTTATTTACGTTTCACATCACATTGCTAAGTTAACGTTAGCCTACATTTACGTTACCTTAGCTGAAGCAACCGTATATATGAGTTTGTTAGCCTCCCATCTGCTAACTGGTAGCCCCTAAACAAACCCAGTCAACTAATAAAGTGTACAAATGTGGCGCACAACTTACCAGTAGGCTACAGCTACAGCCAGTGGCGCTATGGAAGCCGTTCGTTGCAGCGCATTAGTTTGAATTCAAGACGAGCACATTATTAATTAATTCATTATCTCGATAAAACAATCTTTGTTATATCGATATAACGAATGAATAAGTCATAAAATAATAAAAAATCCATGGCCGTTCTCGGCTTCTGTAATATTCCTATCTTTATTCAAGAGCGCATTATTTTAATTTGAGAGCATTTCTCACAGATATTGCGTACAGACTTATAATAATTTCCCTTAAAACCTTGCTCTCACACTCAAATAATCACTGCTTGTGCTTGGATTTGCTCTGCTTGTGCTCAAACTTTCTGCTTGGACTCAGACAGCTATGTTGTTGCTTGAATAGATTTCCTGCTCTCAACTTCAGCCTTTCTCCTCGCACTCAGGCTGTTTCTTCGCGATTGCAAATCTTCTCCTCACTGATTTTTTTTGCGCACTTGGATTTTTTTGTGTTACAACTCAGTGGGTCAAGCAGGTTGTCCAGCAATCGTAAGGTTGGTGGTTCGATCCCCGGGTCCTCCTGACCAAGTGTCAAGGTGTCCATGAGCAAGACACCTAACCCCAGCTGCTCCCGACGAGCTGGCTGGCGCCTTGCATGGCTGACACCGCCGTCGGTGTATGAATGTGTGAATGAATGGGTGAGTGTGAGGCAATGTAAAGCGCTTTGGTGGCCATTGTTGGTCAGAAAAAGCGCTATATAAATGCAGTCCATTTACCATTTACCATTTAATGAAATGATCCCTGCCCTTTTGAGTGTGCGTTCGTTTAGAAAATCCCTTGCATGCGGGTGCTGTACCTCCACGGCTCCACGGCTCCACCACTCCCGCCTTCAATATCTTTTTTTTAATTATATGTACTTCCTTTGCTTTATTGCGACTTCTGAAATAAAACGGCCAGTTATATATGTATATATCTTTGGAATAAAATGGCCAGTCAAAAAAGCCATATACACATACATATACATATATATATATATATATATATATATATATATATATATATATATATATATATACATACACATACATACATACATACATACATATACATATATATATATATATATACATACATATATACATATATATATACATATATATATATATACACATACATACATATACATATATATATACACATACATATATATATATATATACACATATACATATACATATACATATATATATATATATACACATATACATATACATATACATATACATATATATATATACACATATACATATACATATACATATACATATACATATATATATATATATATATATATACACATACATACATATATATGTATATATATTTCGAACGGAAATCAGGGCGGAGGTTGTTAAAGACTTTGTGTAATACTTCCAGTTAACGCTTTTGCCTTTTTTAGCCATACAATCTGTTTTCAGTTTGCATTACATTTCTGACTAAGGGACTGTTCTTTATTTATTTAAGGGGCTACCGGAGGAGTTTTGGGATCTTTAGTCAAAATAGACCTGACCCTCCCTTCGCCAGCAATACATTTTTCTATGACCCTCCAGAATGATTGGGAAAAGAGGCATGACCCTCCCCAACAATTTATTGATGCCTTCTGTACTAGTTTGCCCTTGGCAACAATGTACAGATAGCCACTGTTTTTTACAATCATGACTTAATCTTTGCTTTCTCATTTTTCACATCACACTCCACCAAGATGGTACCCATTTCAGTAGATTTACTCATTAACATTGTTAAGTAACCCCTTTCCAAACATGTATTGGCAAACAGTTTGGTCGATTTCCCTACCAGTTTCCTAACGCATCAGTGGTGGGTCATTGTCAACGGATGAGGTGGAGCTGCCATGAGTGAATCCAGCAGCTGTATCACGATTACTAGATAGAGACCCATCACCCACGGGAGAAGCAGGTGCATGAGTTCTTTTTTCCTTCGCCCGAATCCTGTAAATGGCTCAGCACTAGTAATAATAGCGTGAATTAAAAAAACACTGGCAAATACAATTTTTGCGTATTTAGCAGTATTTCATACCAGCATACTTTGACTTGAAATTGCGTAAATGGTACGCAAAATGCCTGCAGGTTGGCAGGTATGAATAAGTATGGAAACTAAATGCACACTTCCTGCATTACTTTAAATACTAATTTACTCCTCAAGTAAGCTAGTATTCACATGAATTAAACATTGAGACCATTCAACAAAGCACACTGGGTAATAACCAGGGCCAGGAACAGACATTTTGGGGGGCAGGGGATCAAGTAAAAAAAAGGGGCACCCTACAGATGCATGCATGCATAGACACACACACACACACACACACACACACACACACACACACACACACACACACACACACACACACACACACACACACCCTTTCCAAGTATCTTGTATTTCCATTTCCCAATGTTGCCACAAAACCCTTTATAATCTAATACGTTCTGAACTTGGGGCTAGTTCAGTCTCCTCTAACACACAATTTATTTAGAAAAGCACCAATTTAACAAGTTTTCATTAAAGTAATATAATTCAGTCAGGCTGTGTTCAGTTGATCAGACCAATTATTTATGAGTAGGCCAGAATAAACAAAATGCCTGAAGGTGACACAAGGTCAGATTGCTTAGTGGTTCGGCAGTCTTGTAAGCGTTTACCAACCCCTATATATACATATATACAGTGCCTTGCGAAAGTATTCGGCCCCCTTGAACATTTCGAACATTTGCCACATTTCAGGCTTCAAACATAAAGGTATAAAACTGTAATTTTTTGTGAAGAAGCAACAAGTGGGACACAATCATGAAGTGGAATGAAATTTATTGGATATTTGAAAACTTTTTTAACAAATAAAAAACGGACGAATTGGGCGAGCAAAATGATTCAGCCCCTTTACTTTCAGTGCAGCAAACGCTCTCCAGACGTTCTGTGAGGATCTCTGAATGATCCAATGTTGACCTAAATGACTAATGATGATAAATAGAATCAACCTGTGTGTAATCAAGTCTCTGTATAAATGCACCTGCTCTGTGATAGTCTGAGGTCCGTGGAAAGCACAGAGAGCATCATGAAGAACAAGGAACACACCAGGCAGGTCCGAGATACATTTGTGGAGAAGTTTAAAGCCGGATTTGGATACAGAAAGATTTCCCAAGCTTTAAAAATCCCAAGGAGCACTGTGCAAGCGATAATATTGAAATTGAATGAGTATCAGACCACTGCAAATCTACCAAGACCCGGCCGTCCCTCTAAACTTTCAGCTCATACAAGGAGAAGACTGATCAGAGATGCAGCCAAGAGGCCCATGATCCCTCTGGATGAACTGCAGAGATCTACAGCTGAGGTGGGCGAGTTGGATTTGTTGGATTTGTCTTCCAACAAGACAATGATCCAAAACATAAAGCAAAATCTACAATGGAATGGTTCACAAATAAACATATCCAGGTGTTAGAATGGCCAAGTCAAAGTCCAGAGCTGAATCCAATCGAGAATCTGTGGAAAGAACTGAAAACTTCACAAATGCTCTCCATCCAGCTGTTTTGCAAGTAGGAATGGGCGAAAATTTCAGTCTCTCGATGTACAAAACTAATTGCAGCAAAAAGTGGTGCTACAAAGTATTAACTTAAAGCTGCATTGTGTAAGATCTGCTCCCATCTAGTGGTGAAATTGTATATGACAAGCAACTGAAGCCCTCGCGTTATTACACCAGCAATGTGAACCTGGATATTCGTTTTTTCTTTCAAAACAATAGCGCTTGTTTTGATTCATTGCAATAATAATTGTTAATTCACTACACAGCATGTGAATTGTAACCAAATGCAGTTGTATTGTGTGTAAAGAAACAATAAGAGCATGTGATAGCAAAAATAATAATTTAACATGTTTTATTAATAGAAATAACAAATATGTTTTACATACAATTTGATTGAATAAATTGTCAGTGTCTCATGTGAAAATATGATTACATTCACTAGAGTCTGTTTTATTCCAACAGAATACTAATTTTAGCAAAACATGAACATGGACACTACCAATGCAATGAATAAACAATTATTATTGCAATGAACCATGAGCGCTAATATTTAGAAACGAAAAATCCCAGTTTGTGTTGCCAGGCGAATGTTCTTGCCTACTGTACAGTTTGAGCCAGCGCTCACTATTACATGTCCTCGAGAATAGGCATGATCTTACATCTTCAACAGACTTTGAAATGTGCAGGCAGTCGTGAGTAATCTCCCCCTGGCATTCGTCATGGTGCCACTTGTGTAAAAGCGCGAAAGGCCGAGCTTGAATTTCCAGGTATGTCCCTCTTTGGCTAATGTATTTTAAAGATGGAGGTGTAACACGGCTGCCGCAATTCGAGCGGCACCATTGTATGTATTGTGAATGGAAGACTCTACACTTACGAAAATACTTTGATTATTAGGTGGAAGTAATTACACATGAATGAGCACATATTTGTGAAAGAACAAAGGGGTTTTTGCTAAGAATCAACTCAAAGAAATACACAGTGTAGCTTTAAGTTTTGCACGCCCAATTTTTCAGTTTGTTATTTGTTAAAGAAGTTTGAAATAACCTATAAATTTCGTTCCACTTCATGATTGTGTCCTACTTGTTGTTGATTCTTGTTTGAAGCCTGAAATGTGGCAAAAGGTCGAAAAGTTCAAGGGGGCCGAAATCTTTTCACAAGGCACTGTAGGTTCATAATCCACTCAGTTCAAATCACACTCATACATTTCTCTCCATTATTTACAAGCCCAATTGCTCTTACATTCAATCTCAGAACTCGCTATTAAACAGGCAGCAGGCCCCATCCGTTTAAAGGGTTTCATTTCACAACATGTATTCCTTTACAAATACGGAACCTTATCCGTACAAATGCTCAACCTTCCAGTAATCAAAGCCAATGGAATCTGCCTGCCAAATTGACAATGAAATGGTAGTCGGAGTCTTCTCACCTCTATAGTCCTCACCTTGCCACTTCTATAACCCTCACCTCAATCGGTAATCAACTTAATAAACTCACAGCACAACTTAACCCTTAATCAACTTAATTTTGCTTCACCCTTTCTGTCTAAACCACAGCGCTCACCTTCCGAAACATAGTAATGATAGACTACAATGAACGCACAGTCAGTAATTGTACCTTTTAAAGCTGCCCTTCGTGCCCGGCGTTATGCAATAAACAGCTGATATTAACAAGTTAACACGCAACTTTGTTTATTCAGTAACAGCCTAAGTTTTTCAGTCTATTGGTTTAGGTGGCTGTCTATTTGGGCTTCTTAATTTAGGTGGCTTTCTTTTCGGGCATTATTCTACTCTTCACTCTTCCTTACTTGTTTATTTACACTTTCTCATGAGCCTATGTCCAGCCCTTTGCTTATACATTTTGCAATTTATATACAACACCTTTGTGCATTTGTTTAAGCTTGCGCATTTTGCTCTAAAAACATTTCTCTGTCTCAATTTAATCCCAATTAAGAATTCTTGGTCAGAAAACTCACCCGTTTTTGTTACGGTTCGGTGAGCTCAGAACACAGTTCCACAGATAATTTTCCTATGCTTTGTGAGTCAACTCACCTTAAATCAGTGCGCTTGCTATGGAACCGCGCTCGGCTCCTTCGTTCCGCTCCTTCAACAGGGCTAAAAATGAGTTTAAATCTGTCCAATTCGTGGTCGCCATTTTGTCGTGTAATTTTAATGGATTTAGTAATTAAATGATTGCACTCAGAGACCTGGAGATATGATAATTAGCGCAAATAAAACTTTATTTAATTAAATAACATCTGACTTCCCATCTTTAGCCCAGAGAGAAGTCCCGAATCTCCTTTCTCGTCCTCCTTATATCAGTAAACACTCATTTCTTATTGGTTAACTCTATCATTTCAAATCCAAACACACCAATGAAATCATTGACAAAATGCATTTCTAAACCACAGGAAACTGAAAATAGGTCTCTTGTTTCTTCTTTCCCCCCCAAACTATTTGCATTTTAAACACAGTAGAACCCCATGTGGTTAGCTTCAAAGTTTCCTAGCTTAAGTCAACAAGGCCAGTCCAAACAATACAAAGTAATATTTAACAACATATAACAATCATTTCTATGCATTCTAAGAATAAGATATCTAGCTGACCTTTTGTCACACACTCCATGTAAAGACTCTTCTTTTGTGCTACATTGCATTTTCAACTTATTGGTTAATGTTCTGTTAATTTCTCATTACAAGGAAAAATTTACCACATTATCTGACTGTCTAGCTGAGCACAAGTACACGCACTGTGAGGGTAGTACAATAAAAAGATATTACATGATGGGCTCAAGCATTAAAATATGTTGCAGTCAGGCTAAATTTGATTCCCTTATTTATTAATTACCCAATGCTATCAATAAGTCCGGAGTCAGAGTTACTACAACTTGTAGAATATCTACTGCTTTCTGAAGTGCTATATATTTTGTCCACTAGATGTCGACATTAGCCACCTTCAGTTAGTGCCTGATAGAATGTATACCCTACTGAATAACCAAATCCTACCTCTTAATTTACCTCTGAGTCCCCACACTATCTGTATCATAGTGTCAAAACCACTAGGTTGTTGAGTAAAGGATAGATTATCAGTTTTTGGCTAACCCAGGTATAGGTATATGGTAGAGACTTATTATGTCCAAATAATATTCCTACCTCAGCACATTGGGTCTTTCTCTTTGGCGATAATGTTGCAGAGTTTTAGAGATTTATAGCGAATGTAAGATAAGACAAAAGAGAGATTGTTTCCCAATTTTCTCAATTTGTGATCTATCAAATACACAGTTATAATATCTGTGCTTATTGATTGGGTCTTACACAGGTTTAATAATTAGACAGACATTATTTGATCCTTGACCTTATATGTTTCTGTAAGAACCTAACGCTTTATAGCATTTCATAGTAATGCGCTTCAACTCAAATGTAAATTCAAAGCATAATACAATTTTATTATTACAAGGTAAAAATCAAAATAGTCATCACCATTCTTAGTCATACATTGCGTAATACAATTCCCATTTAAAATCACATCTGGGTTTCAACACATCACCACAGTCCACTATAATTCAATGCATCAATTCTTTTCACACAATCATATGTTAAATCTCACTGCTAGATTAGTACACACATCAACAACCTTACACAATGAAAAAGCCAATTATTAGAACATTTTAAATTTAGGTGGTAACAGAAAACAAAGCATTAGCAAAGCAGGTCATATAAAGTTCTTAATTACCTGATAGTAAGCAAAGGTCTTTGAAGATGAATATCCAGACCCACCTTCTTATCTCCAACAAAATCAAGCCAGTTTGAGTTAGAGGCTTAAACTAGAAAACAGAACAGAATACTTTTCCCAATATCCTAAAGGTTTCCTACTTATGATACTAAATGAATAAATGTGAATTTCAAATATTACTTGTTTAGCATTTAAATACAAATAAGCATTTTTGGCAATAAATGGATATATGATGCACCACTCCAAAGTGGAACTATATTACATTATTTGATTGGTAACAGTGAACCCAAATTGCGCACAGTTCAAAACGTCATGTCGAGAACCCGTTTATCTTTACTAATAAGGAGCTTTGCACTCTACAATTTCAAGAATAATTGCGAGGCGACAACCGGGAAATAAAAAGTGGCTCAAAAGGTTTCTGTCACCAATCTTTGTATAACCTTTAACAGGTCTTTAAAATCAATTGCAAACTTAGTTACATCTATCCATTTTAGTCAAGAATGATACTTAGAAAAAAAAAAAAAATTAGAATAGTTGGTGAAGGCAAAACACTTTGTTACTTTTATTAAAAAGATTGGTGTCTTAGCAATATTAAGAGGTCCTTCAGGTTCGTGTTTAAATGGAAGAGTTGATGATCATCAACCACAAAACTTTTAAACCTTCCAGATTCTATAATCACCAAGTATCCACACTTTAGATTTTTGTGACCAAGAATGGTCCTGAGTTTCAAATCACAAACACTTTCACCAATTATTTAAATTTTGAGAATAATAACTGTCCCTTTACTCACCAAGATTCAACCTTCCCCTCTGGTCTGTTAAAATCCTGAGTAAAATAGGTATGCTATAACCCAAGTAAAAAAATAGTTCTGTCGTTGCATTCACAAAAATATTCAACTAAGATGAATATGGTCTGCTTTGCCCTTGGTCCGTTTCTGCACAAAAACTTAAGCAATACACAGTCCTATATTTATACCCCCTACAGAGAGACTCCCCTTTGATCCTAACTTTATGACCCCCATGGAGACTCCTGCCCCGTTTCAGAATGAAGTTTTAACAAACCAGATTCTGGAAAAAGATTATCCAACCTGCACATCTGAGACATTCCATCAGTACACGCTACCATCATAAACTCCCAATACTGAACAGACACCACACATACTTAACTCAACAGCTTTCACACAATACAATGCTGTCCTCTCAAACATCCCATATTCTACGTATACCCAACAAAATGCATATACCATAATTTCTAAACATTTCTAGATTTCCCTAAGTGATAAAACAAAAATCATTAAAACAAAACCAAACTTCCATTATACTTTGTATAGCTTCAATAATCAAACCCTTCTTTCAGGTCATCACACAATCATGATTAAAGTTTCACATTATCACCTTAAAGTTTAACAATCATATTTACCAATATTAGAAATCCTAACTAAACCATTTCTAAACACTCTGCATCTCTTTAAACATGATATGTCCATATAAGTAATATTGTAAAATCAACTAAAACCATTTTATTGCATAGTCTCATTACTCAATTCATCCCCTATAAATGCAAATGATGTAAATTCAAGCAATTACTCACAGTGTTTTCTTTAATAGCAAGAGTTCAATTTTCCCTCCCTTGGAACCTAATGCAAATTCATTACAGCCCTGTCCCTGCTCCAAAGACTTTGACCGATTCTCCATCTTGGAAAAAGGGAGGAGCAGGACCGTCCCCACTAGCCAACTCCAGTAGCCCTTCAAAGGCTGAAATGATGAAGCAGAAAGGTGAACTGGAAGCAAACCTGCTGAAGCAAAAGGCTAGCTTCTACGCTAATCTCCATCTGCTCCAGTGCCAAAGAGCTGCCGCTGCAGCTCAAGCGGAGGCTGCAGCCTTTGAAGACTTAGAGGTTGAAAGCGGGGAGTACAAACGGCTTCCAGATGTTGAAGAACCCTTCAGTACAGTTCAACGTACCAGTGAATACATCCAACAACACTTTGACATGTTCATACAGGAACAGCCTTCGGAGCCTAAAGTTTTGGAGACACGCAAAAGAAAAACAGTTGAACAGGAAATATTTGACATCAAGCCTGAAGCTTCCCATGGCATCCAAATAAACACACACCCAGTCTAAAAAGATATAAAAAAAATAATTAAAAAGGAATATTGGACTGACTGCCATATACCCTTATTTTACTCAGCGCACAGCAAACCCTGAGAGAGAATACTTACCCGAGGCTAATGGGGCACAAGAATTCGCAAGATATCTCATCAGAAAAGAAATAGTGAGTGCTGGCCATCTACAATTCGATGACAAACCAGAAAATTGGGCATGGAAAGCCTCCTTTCTAAGTTCCACAAAGGACTTGTGTCTTACAGCCAGGGAAGAATTGGATCTGTTAACCAAATGGCTGGGAGCTGGATCGTCACACCAGGCAAAGAGAATACGTGCAGTACACATTGGCAATCCTTCGATGACCTCAGGAGTCCCATAGCATTCTTCAAGACGTTTGGCAATGCTATGGGACTCCTGAAGTCATCGAAGACGCACTGCTTAAAAAGATTGAGGACTTCCCGAGATTGACAAATAGAGACAATGTTAAACTGAGAGAGCTAAGTGACATACTCCTTGAGCTGGAGTGTGCTAAGCAAGATGGGGCACTACCAGGGCTCGCATATTTAGATACAGCTCGTGGGGTGAAACAAATAGTGGAAAAGCTCCCTTATAACCTCCAAGAAAAATGGACCAGCTTTGGAAGCAAGTACAAGGAGGATTACAGAGTAGCCTATACTCCCTTCTCTGTCTTCTCAAGGTTCGTCAGGCAAAGATAAAAAATGATCCGAGCTTCACTCTAACACCCCTCAGCAGTCATGTCTCTCCCAGGACTGAAAAGCCGACAAAGTACAATGTTAAAGGTTCTGTGGCTGTACTTAAAACTGAAATCACTGCAGAATCATCAAGTATATGTATGTATGTGTCTACATGTGTATATATGTATGTGTCTACATGTGTATATATGTATGTGTCTACATGTGTATATATGTATGTGTCTACATGTGTATATATGTATGTGTCTACATGTGTATATATGTATGTGTCTACATGTGTATATATGTATGTGTCTACATGTATATATATGTATGTGTGTATATGTATGTGTATATATGTATATACATGTATGTGTGTATATGTATATACATGTATGTGTATATATGTATATACATGTATGTGTATATATTTATATACATGTATGTGTATATATGTATATACATGTATGTGTATATATTTATATACATGTATGTGTATATATGTATATACATGTATGTGTATATATGTATATACATGTATGTGTATATATGTATATACATGTATGTGTATATACACTCACCTAAAGGATTAAGAGGAACACCTGTTCAATTTCTCTTTAATGCAATGATCTACTTAACCAATCACATGGCAGTTGCTTTGATGCATTTAGGGGTGTGGTCCTGGTCAAGACAATCTCCTGAACTCCAAACTGAATGTCAGAATGGGAAAGGTGATTTAAGCAATTTTGAGCATGGCATGGTTGTTGGTGCCAGACGGGCCGGTCTGAGTATTTCACAATCTGCTCAGTTACTGGGATTTTCACGCACAACCATTTCTAGGGTTTACAAAGAATGGTGTGAAAAGGGAAAAACATCCAGTATGCGGCAGTCCTGTGGGCGAAAATGCCTTGTTGATGCTAGAGGT